>VKOC01015188.1:0-18023 GCA_009364415.1 Spea multiplicata | reverse complement strand
GGGTATAAGGGTTAATTTTATGCTGATGACTGAGGGTTAATTTAATTAATTTAATAAAGCTAACTGTAGGTGCAGTTATAGGTAAAGGGGGGCAAACTCAGGGGAATCTAAATCCTGGGGGCAGTGTGAACATTATTAATGTATTTATTTATAAAAGTATGGTATCAGTAATATTCTCTGAATGATTCGAATCTCTGTAAGATTCGGATCCTTGTAAGATCCGGATCCCTGTAAGATTCGAATCATTTGAATCATTTGAATCTTCGGATCATTCGACTCTTCGGATCATTCGACTCTTCGGATCATTCGACTCTTCGGATCATTCGAATCATTGAACGAGTCTCTGACTCTATGAGTCATCGTTCCTGTGTGAATTAATGAGCTGTAACCCGATCCCAGAGTCTGTGTCTGAGTGCTCTGCAGATGACTCACAGCTCTAGGATCAGGTTACAGCTGAATGATTCACAGACTGAACCGCTACAAATGAATCGTTCAGTCTAGTGAATCGATTCATCCGGATCACTAAAAAGAACCGAATCAAATGAACGATTCGTTCATGATCCGGACATCACTACTGTCGTAGAGAATTCCCAGCAGCGGTGCGGGGAACTCTGATCTCTGACAGCCGGGGAAAGTCTGCGCGATGGACGCAGACAACCCCCCGCATAGATGTCTACCCGCTGCCTGGCCAACACACCGGGGAGTCATAAGCACCGGTAAGTTTGGGGGGGTTACCAGACAGGAGGATCCAGGTCCCCAACAGTGCTGCAGGGGATCTTGATCTTAGTCTCATAGTCAGACCTCTCTTTTTGCTCTGGGAAAAAAACCTTGTCTTATGATCGAGCAAATACAGTATTTATGATTGTTATTTTGCCATGAGATGACACCATTAATATTACAGAGAGATTATATTTATAATTTACTGTATTGGTAATATTTTAATTTTACGAATTATATTTACAGTTATGTATCAGTTCTTTATACGTTAAATGTGTAGGGTTTTTTGCAATTTATTATATGTGGTTAGTAATTAATACATGCTTTAGTGTTTTTTTAGATAAAAAGTTCCTGCTCATTGAGAAAATATTAAAAAAGAGATAACATGTATAGAAGTATTACCATTTTTATGAAGCCAGTAATTGCGCAAATACTGTGAAATGCACTGGCAGATAGATTTTCACTGGTCCCAAACATAACTTTTATGCAATGCACTCGTCGAGTAAGAAAGTAAGCGTCCTTAAAGGGCAGTTAGGAAATATGGTAAACCTATTCCACAGTAATTGCTAGTGTTACATTAAACGATGTTTAATAAATGTTAATAAATGTTAGGATGTTAATAAATATAAAAAATGGATTCAGGCATCCACAAAAATAAACAATAAAAATTGTATACGAATGGCAAAAATGAGTTTTTAATAAGATGGTTTTTCTGCGACAAAGTTCTTTCATTGAAGCCGCCGGTGATCTTTTCAGCCATCTTGGATATGCCATTACTGCCAATCATAACAGTACAATGTATTCTAAACAAAGGGAGAGACACAAATAACATTTAATGTCACATGATCACACTACATTCATAATACATAAAAATAAAATGTAAGAAATAATAAAGGAATGTAACTTTTTTAAATATACATTTGTTTAAATAATACACATACGTATGGATGCACTTGTATATTTGTAGAACTTTTGTGATATTTTTAAAATATAAAGTTACCTTTGTAGGTGACAAAGTCCTGTCATATGGAGGGTTTCTAGAACCAATGCTGATCTGCTCAAGTTTCTTCTGTTTCTTCAGCTCACTACCAATATTTGGATGTTCCCTATTGGTTTTTAAGCACGTCTTGGGAATGCTGTGATGTAACCCTTCTGAAAACAGGAAAGAAGATGTTGTCGCATCTTCTTATTGTTGTACCTGCATGTGGGGTCTCCATTGCTCAAAAACTCAAATGCATTTGCAATGGCATATAGCCCACAGTCGTAGCCATTTGGTTGCTGATCTACATCCAGCAGTACTACACTTTTCAGTGGGTCATCGATGACATTTTTGTAGCATTCCTCAATCTGCTTCTGGGCTGAGAGGGAGAGTTCGTCCGGCATAATACTGTCTGCGATTTCCACTCGACCCCTCCTGAAACATGAGGTAAACCAGTGTGCTCGGTCTGCGTCATAATGGATTTGAACAGCATGTCTACTCACTGGCTGAAATCCAATGTGTGCCAGGAGACAAGTCTGTAAACCATCAGACTGAAACTGCGTCTTGAATAAATTCTGAGCAGCATCAATGAGTCTGTCATCCAACCATTCCTGGTTCTGCAGAATATCCAATTGCTCGTAGTCCAGATTTAACAGAGCTAGCCATTCTACAGACTGATCCTGATCAATGAAGGAAAGATCTGTGTTTTGTTCTCCTTCATTGCTGGGGTTAGTTGGTTTGGTTGGTGGCTTCACTGGTTTTCCATGCTGAAGAATGTCTTGAGGAAAATCCTCTACAATGTGGTGCAATTTGTCTTTCGAATCTTTCTTAGCTCCCTTGAGTACACGTTTTCCACGTAGGTAGATCCGTTTTTGCTGATGTAAGCATGGCGAGGCTCTTTTACTCGTGGGTGCTGAAGAGTTGTTTTCCAATACAGCCACATTGTTCCCAATAGCTTCATTGCTAACTTCACGTATAGTCGACACAGGAAGGATTGTGTTTGTTGTGTGTGACGTCCTCTTTTCTGTAGAGTTGCTCTGATCGTCCGTTGTTACAAATCCTTTTTTGCGGCACGTGAGTTTTCCCTTTGTTGTCTTTTTGGAAATCAGCTTCTTGTTGCTTGTTGCCTCTTGTGATACCACTGTGCTGCAAGCCTTCTGACTCCCATAGACACATTTGGAAAAGGGAATATTTCCAAACAGAACTTTCAATGCAAACAGGAAATTACAATTCATGTTTAAAGCGCTTTCAGATCTGCTGGTGTCAAGAAAAGCAAAAAAAAATATATATCATATATAAATATATATATATATAGTCAAATAGGTGCTATCACCGCTGCTGTCTTGCTTTCTAATATTTCAGCTCCAGTCCAACATCCAAACAGTTGAGATGCCAAACAAGATGTAAGCGAAAAGCAGGCCAGAAGCTTTGTTGACCAGGGTGCTTTGTGACATCTTCACTCTGATGTCACAATAGTTGTTTTTCTTGGTCAAGCCTGCAGCCTTTCTCTCAGGCCTAAGCTTAATGTACCCATGGAGAACATCAATTAATAAAAATGAGCAGGTTAAATGAGTGCGGGATAAGAATAATGTATTATCGCAGTAAAACTCCAGCACTGGTACACCTCACTTTCCCTCTTACAGTGAGGAAGGGTGCATTGAAAAAAATGACTTCAAATAATGCGCACACAAAGACACATAAATATATAATAATCCATACTTTTAATTATTTCAATTAAAATGTTTGAAGAGAATTTGTGTACTACAACTCACATCACCCTCAGTTATGAAGTGAAAACGCCATTAGCCCTGAAAGCTATATTTTGTAGGAATGGCAGTTGGTATACTCATAACAGCTGCCTGTGGCCCTGGATGATGTAAATCACTCTCTGTTGCCTTTACCATTATGTATAAAGTATCAGGCATGTGTAACTGCCCAACTGTCCCAATTTTTTGGATCCCACTATAATGTGAAACCACTGAAGGTCTGTGAGATATATATCGATATATATTTCTATATATTCTTGAGACTCTGAAATTTGAGTATTTAAACACATTTGATACCTTGGCTCAAGTACTGACTTACATACTAAATCAGTGGAGGGCAGCATAGAGCATGAATAGAAAGACCCACTAACCCCACTAACCCCAATTACATAGGCTAGAAACAGAGTTTGATGCCCCATCTCGTCTACCTGTTTTTGATCTACACCCCCAGACCTTAGTTTTGGATATCTTATTTCTTTCTCTTTTAGCACCCCCTCCTCACTGTTGTAATATGGATGTGTTCTGTAACATATAAGATTCTGCAATGTTCTACTGTGTTATGTAGCATGGGGCATGTTTTATAACTGCATACCGTAGTGTTCAGTAGAGTTGATATCCTTTATACTGTTGATAGTAAAGTTGCTGGTGTATGATATCCATACTTGGGAACTTCCCAGAGTAGGTTACATGGAGCTCTCCATTCTTCTGGGGTAAATGTGTTTTGAGGGGCCAGGGGTAGATGCACCTAGTGGCAGAATTAGCGCAAAAGTGGTAAGGGGTGACGGGTAGGAGGAAAGTGGGTTGGGGAGTGGTTGTGGCCAAACATAGCTCCTCCGCCCAGAGGAAGATGAAACGGACCCAGAGACATGGGGAAGAAAGTGATTCTGGGTCATACCTGGAGTATTCCCAGGTATCATGTCGTCATGCATCTGTGCCGTCAAAGAGAAGGTAAAAGGTTGCAGCTGGTTAAGGAGCTGCCAATTAGATTGCACCCGTATCAGCTGTGATTCCCAGAACTATTCCACGGCATGAGGCTTGATGACACCGCACTCTGTTCCTGCTTCCTTGCGTAAAATCAAGTGATCTGTGAGAGAGGGAAAGATTGTTCTTCTGTACTAAGATCGTGCAAATTAGGATTGTTCACCTCTGGAAAGTGAAGTATCCAGGGCTTTTGAGGTTATATCCTATGTCAACTTTTATGTCTGTTACACACGGATTGTGAGCATCCCACTAGGATGTTATTTCCCGCAGGCAGTATGTGAGGACCAGGAGGGAGCAGAATAGCTTCTGGCTAGTGGACATCCTCCTTCTCAGCCAACAAGCTGTGCGTGTTGAAATATGTGACTGCACTCCCCGTGCCTCTTCAGCCAACTAAGGCGTGCGTGTGTCTGCTGGTATATTACAGTGTGTTAGTGTGGCAGGATATTTGGGGCCAACCATCGAAGGATCGCAGAGAGGCCACCCATTTTGTTGTTATGCCACCGCTCTACTGTGCACTGCTTACTTTGCCGGCTAGTTAAGGAGATTAAAGAACATCATCGTAGCGTGTGCCACGTACGCAGACATATTTAACACTTTTATATCTAAATAAAGCAACATTTGATTATGTTTCTTGGGTACATAACACCCATATTTAGCAAAGTATGGATCTGCAGACATGGGACTTTTGCACAGTTTTTCTGGATTATGGTGCATAACTCTTCAAATAGCAATTTATTATTATTAAGCGTATGCCATCTCCCCAGTGTGTGAGGATTTCAAAGTCTTATTTGGGTACATGTTATATGCATTTGACCATGCTTTTTTATTTCAATAAACAGTAAAGTTTTACCATCAATAACAATCAAGGTCTAGAGACAAGAATATTCAAGCACAAAATAAAAAGTCACAAGTAGTTGCAGATTACAGTCTTTTATTGGACACTCATGACAAATAGTTCGGTGGCACTTCCTAAATCAGCTGTAGAATAGGAAAAATGTTGGTTGTAAAGGCTAACGTAAAGGAAAGCAAACAATACTCTCAACTGCAATTTAAATAATTGATCAGAGGCTGTTTAAGGAAATTAATTCCATATAAAAATAAAAAAAAAATAAAAAACTTTTCCACCACAATTATAAATAGTATATATCTTTTTAAACCATTCTAATTTAAACTTTCTTGTACCATCAAATATATATTAGAAACAGTATTGCATTTTAACTGTTATATTTAAGACTTAAATTTCATAGAAATCCCAGATCATTAATTCCATTAATAAATTCCATGCACATCAATGGTCACTACTGGTGTGTTCAAGTCTGTTAGTATAGAATAAATATTCTCCAGTGCTAATTTTATTTTGCGGATAACGTCAAAGTGAAACACACTGCAAAGGTTTGTGGGTAAAACATCTATATGCAAATCCAGTGCCCCTTTAAGAAGGACTTGATGACAATTTGCATTAAGAAGAAAACCTAAAACGTATATCGCGGACATCAAACCATTACAGTAACTTGGCCAACTAATGATATCATGTAGTGTATAGACCAAAACGTACTGAGTATGCCCATTTCAAAGACAATATACTTCAAGTAAATAAAAGATAAAATTCACAGTTCGGAAACCTACAAGATCTCAAGATACAGTGTAGAAAGCCTACACCCTAAGTAGTGCTATCCATGGTATCCATGACCACATGGGTAATCTATAAAGGAGATATTGCTCCATATTTAATTAAATAAAAGCATGCCATTTATAGCTGTCAGGAGTTTTTTTTTACGACTTTAATGACATTCATCAGAGCTCTGGTCGACACTCGATGATATAAAAATACTGATGGACTACATTTGTATGGTTCAGTAGACCTGCACATGGGGGGGCACAACAGCTTTTTCCATATTTTCAGCTTATTTATAGGTATGTTGAATGTGCATTTAGGGTTTCATAGCATGCTGGTTGATTCATTTGTATTGGTTATGGGTAGCGAACGTAGTGCTGCCACTTCTCCAGTCTTAATCACCAACCTTTTTCAAGGACGTAATCCCCCAACCTTCACTCCTTCCTTTCTGCTGCTAATTTGTCGTCCTTACCCACCATCATCTTAACTCACGCTTATTTGTCCTCAATTGTAATCCACTTGCTTATCTTATTTTGTTGCATAACCTGCAGTCATCTTTCCTTCCTTGCCTGCATTTCACTGCTTACCCATACCTCTTTCCCTTCCATAGCCCTCTTTTGCTTCCCTCACCTCAGTCACCAATACTAATCCCCTTCTTTTCCTCCCACCTTAATGCACATGATGTGTAGCACCCTACTGGATGTTAGTTAGCAGTAACTTCTCCCTTGAAGCATAATGGAGAATATAGGGGGAAATCATAACATTGTACTACCGTATTTGCTCGATTATAAGACGAGGTTTTTTTCAGAGCAAGTGCTCTGAAAAATACCCCTCGTCTTATAATGGTCAATGTGGTAAATGTCGAGCAAAGAGCTGCCACTTTGTATTGGCTTCCATAGTAGAGTGACCACATGTCCTGGAATGCCCAGGAATGCCCAGGACAATCCGCAAAGTAACTTTCCAGTCTTAAGTTTTCAGCCATGTAAAACTGGGGACAAGGTTGGCACTGGAAAGCTGCTATGGGTCAGTAAAGGGGAGGTTCTTTTTGGGACAAGGTTGACAATGGGGAGCTACCGTATTTACTCGATTATAAGACAACCCCCCAAATCCGAATATTAATTTAGGAAAAAAAGAAAAAGCCTGAATATAAGACGACCTTATAGAAAAAAGTTTTACTAGTAAATGTTAATTCACGTAAACTATTTTTTTTTTAATTAAAAAACGCATATCTGGAGGTAGAGTGGCATTAAGGGGGTTAAAAGGCATATCATAGAACACTCTGCCTACAGAAATGCCTTATGCCCCCCACTTTCCGGATGCTTCTGACTCCCCGGTGTGTTGTCCGGGCAGCGGGTAGACCTCTACTTGATTCGCGTAGGCAAGTTCCACTGCAGCCAGAAGGAGGTGCGGTTAGCAGCAGGGGTTATCTGCAGATCACGCAGACCTTCCCCAGCTGTCAGAGATCCCTCCAACTGTCAGAGAGAATTCCCCGCGGGGGTGCGGGGAACTCTGATCTCTGACAGCCGGGGAAAGTCTGCGCGATGGACGCAGACAACCCCCGCAGCTAACCTCGCGAATCGCATAGATGTCTACCCGAGCAAATACCGTATTTATGATTGTTATTTTGCCATGAGATGACACCATTAATATTACATAGAGATTATATTTATAATTTACTGTATTGTTAATATTTTAATTTTACGAATTATATTTACAGTTATGTATCAGTTCTTTATACGTTAACAAATGTGTGGGGTTTTTTGCAATTTATTATATGCGGTTAGAAATTAATACATGTTTTAGTGTTTTTTTTTAGATCAAAATGTCCTGCTTATTGAGAAAACATTAAAAAAGAGATAACATGTATAGAAGTATTACCATTATTATGAAGCCAGTGATTGCGCAAATACTGTGAAATGCACTGGCAGATAGATTTTCACTGGTCCCAAACATAACTTTTATGCAATGCACTCGTCGAGTAAGAAAGTAAGCGTCCTTAAAGGGCAGTTGGGAAATATGGTAAACCTATTCCACAGTAATTGCTAGTGTTACATTAAACGACTTTTTAATTTTATTTTAGGATGTTAATATATATAAAAAATGGATTCAGGGATCCACAAAAATAAACAATAAAAATTGTATAGGAATGGCAAAATTGTGTTTTTAATAAGATGGTTTATCTGCGACAAAGTTCTTTCATTGAAGCCGCCGGTGATCTTTTCAGCCATCTTGGATATGCCATTACTGCCAATCATAACAGTACAATGTATTCTAAACAAAGGGAGAGACACAAATAACATTTAATGTCACATGATCACACTACATTCACAGAGTCATTAAAAGTAAAATGTAAGAAATAATAAAGGAATGTAACTTTTTTTAAATATCCATTTGTTTAAATGATACACATACGTATGGATACACTTGTATATTTGTAGAACTTTTGTGATATTTTTAAAATATAAAGTTACCTTTGTAGGTGACAAAGTCCTGTCATATGGAGGGTTTCTAGAACCAATGCTGATCTGCTCAAGTTTCTTCTGTTTCTTCAGCTCACTACCAATATTTGGATGTTCCCTATTGGTTTTTAAGCACGTCTTGGGAATGCTGTGATGTAACCCTTCTGAAAACAGGAAAGAAGATGTTGTCGCATCTTCTTATTGTTGTACCTGCATGTGGGGTCTCCATTGCTCAAAAACTCAAATGCATTTGCAATGGCATATAGCCCACAGTCGTAGCCATTTGGTTGCTGATCTACATCCAGCAGTACTACACTTTTCAGTGGGTCATCGATGACATTTTTGTAGCATTCCTCAATCTGCTTCTGGGCTGAGAGGGAGAGTTTGTCCGGCATAATACTGTCTGCGATTTCCACTCGACCCCTCCTGAAACATGAGGTAAACCAGTGTGCTCGGTCTGCGTCATAATGGATTTGAACAGCATGTCTACTCACTGGCTGAAATCCAATGTGTGCCAGGAGACAAGTCTGTAAACCATCAGACTGAAACTGCGTCTTGAATAAATTCTGAGCAGCATCAATGAGTCTGTCATCCAACCATTCCTGGTTCTGCAGAATATCCAATTGCTCGTAGTCCAGATTTAACAGAGCTAGCCATTCCACAGACTGATCCTGATCAATGAAGGAAAGATCTGTGTTTTGTTCTCCTTCATTGCTGGGGTTAGTTGGTTTGGTTGGTGGCTTCACTGGTTTTCCATGCTGAAGAATGTCTTGAGGAAAATCCTCTACAATGTGGTGCAATTTGTCTTTCGAATCTTTCTTAGCTCCCTTGAGTACACGTTTTCCACGTAGGTAGATCCGTTTTTGCTGATGTAAGCATGGCGAGGCTCTTTTACTCGTGGGTGCTGAAGAGTTGTTTTCCAATACAGCCACATTGTTCCCAATAGCTTCATTGCTAACTTCACGTATAGTCGACACAGGAAGGATTGTGTTTGTTGTGTGTAACGTCCTCTTTTCTGTAGAGTTGCTCTGATCGTCCGTTGTTACAAATCCTTTTTTGCGGCACGTGAGTTTTCCCTTTGTTGTCTTTTTGGAAATCAGCTTCTTGTTGCTTGTTGCCTCTTGTGATACCACTGTGCTGCAAGCCTTCTGACTCCCATAGACACATTTGGAAAAGGGAATATTTCCAAACAGAACTTTCAATGCAAACAGGAAATTACAATTCATGTTTAAAGCGCTTTCAGATCTGCTGGTGTCAAGAAAAGCAAAAAAAAATATATATCATATATAAATATATATATATATAGTCAAATAGGTGCTATCACCGCTGCTGTCTTGCTTTCTAATATTTCAGCTCCAGTCCAACATCCAAACAGTTGAGATGCCAAACAAGATGTAAGCGAAAAGCAGGCCAGAAGCTTTGTTGACCAGGGTGCTTTGTGACATCTTCACTCTGATGTCACAATAGTTGTTTTTCTTGGTCAAGCCTGCAGCCTTTCTCTCAGGCCTAAGCTTAATGTACCCATGGAGAACATCAATTAATAAAAATGAGCAGGTTAAATGAGTGCGGGATAAGAATAATGTATTATCGCAGTAAAACTCCAGCACTGGTACACCTCACTTTCCCTCTTACAGTGAGGAAGGGTGCATTGAAAAAAATGACTTCAAATAATGCGCACACAAAGACACATAAATATATAATAATCCATACTTTTAATTATTTCAATTAAAATGTTTGAAGAGAATTTGTGTACTACAACTCCCATCACCCTCAGTTATGAAGTGAAAACGCCATTAGCCCTGAAAGCTATATTTTGTAGGAATGGCAGTTGGTATACTCATAACAGCTGCCTGTGGCCCTGGATGATGTAAATCACTCTCTGTTGCCTTTACCATTATGTATAAAGTATCAGGCATGTGTAACTGCCCAACTGTCCCAATTTTTTGGATCCCACTATAATGTGAAACCACTGAAGGTCTGTGAGATATATATCGATATATATTTCTATATATTTTTGAGACTCTGAAATTTGAGTATTTAAACACATTTGATACCTTGGCTCAAGTACTGACTTACATACTAAATCAGTGGAGGGCAGCATAGAGCATGAATAGAAAGACCCACTAACCCCACTAACCCCAATTACATAGGCTAGAAACAGAGTTTGATGCCCCATCTCGTCTACCTGTTTTTGATCTACACCCCCAGACCTTAGTTTTGGATATCTTATTTCTTTCTCTTTTAGCACCCCCTCCTCACTGTTGTAATATGGATGTGTTCTGTAACATATAAGATTCTGCAATGTTCTACTGTGTTATGTAGCATGGGGCATGTTTTATAACTGCATACCGTAGTGTTCAGTAGAGTTGATATCCTTTATACTGTTGATAGTAAAGTTGCTGGTGTATGATATCCATACTTGGGAACTTCCCAGAGTAGGTTACATGGAGCTCTCCATTCTTCTGGGGTAAATGTGTTTTGAGGGGCCAGGGGTAGATGCACCTAGTGGCAGAATTAGCGCAAAAGTGGTAAGGGGTGACGGGTAGGAGGAAAGTGGGTTGGGGAGTGGTTGTGGCCAAACATAGCTCCTCCGCCCAGAGGAAGATGAAACGGACCCAGAGACATGGGGAAGAAAGTGATTCTGGGTCATACCTGGAGTATTCCCAGGTATCATGTCGTCATGCATCTGTGCCGTCAAAGAGAAGGTAAAAGGTTGCAGCTGGTTAAGGAGCTGCCAATTAGATTGCACCCGTATCAGCTGTGATTCCCAGAACTATTCCACGGCATGAGGCTTGATGACACCGCACTCTGTTCCTGCTTCCTTGCGTAAAATCAAGTGATCTGTGAGAGAGGGAAAGATTGTTCTTCTGTACTAAGATCGTGCAAATTAGGATTGTTCACCTCTGGAAAGTGAAGTATCCAGGGCTTTTGAGGTTATATCCTATGTCAACTTTTATGTCTGTTACACACGGATTGTGAGCATCCCACTAGGATGTTATTTCCCGCAGGCAGTATGTGAGGACCAGGAGGGAGCAGAATAGCTTCTGGCTAGTGGACATCCTCCTTCTCAGCCAACAAGCTGTGCGTGTTGAAATATGTGACTGCACTCCCCGTGCCTCTTCAGCCAACTAAGGCGTGCGTGTGTCTGCTGGTATATTACAGTGTGTTAGTGTGGCAGGATATTTGGGGCCAACCATCGAAGGATCGCAGAGAGGCCACCCATTTTGTTGTTATGCCACCGCTCTACTGTGCACTGCTTACTTTGCCGGCTAGTTAAGGAGATTAAAGAACATCATCGTAGCGTGTGCCACGTACGCAGACATATTTAACACTTTTATATCTAAATAAAGCAACATTTGATTATGTTTCTTGGGTACATAACACCCATATTTAGCAAAGTATGGATCTGCAGACATGGGACTTTTGCACAGTTTTTCTGGATTATGGTGCATAACTCTTCAAATAGCAATTTATTATTATTAAGCGTATGCCATCTCCCCAGTGTGTGAGGATTTCAAAGTCTTATTTGGGTACATGTTATATGCATTTGACCATGCTTTTTTATTTCAATAAACAGTAAAGTTTTACCATCAATAACAATCAAGGTCTAGAGACAAGAATATTCAAGCACAAAATAAAAAGTCACAAGTAGTTGCAGATTACAGTCTTTTATTGGACACTCATGACAAATAGTTCGGTGGCACTTCCTAAATCAGCTGTAGAATAGGAAAAATGTTGGTTGTAAAGGCTAACGTAAAGGAAAGCAAACAATACTCTCAACTGCAATTTAAATAATTGATCAGAGGCTGTTTAAGGAAATTAATTCCATATAAAAATAAAAAAAAAATAAAAAACTTTTCCACCACAATTATAAATAGTATATATCTTTTTAAACCATTCTAATTTAAACTTTCTTGTACCATCAAATATATATTAGAAACAGTATTGCATTTTAACTGTTATATTTAAGACTTAAATTTCATAGAAATCCCAGATCATTAATTCCATTAATAAATTCCATGCACATCAATGGTCACTACTGGTGTGTTCAAGTCTGTTAGTATAGAATAAATATTCTCCAGTGCTAATTTTATTTTGCGGATAACGTCAAAGTGAAACACACTGCAAAGGTTTGTGGGTAAAACATCCATATGCAAATCCAGTGCCCCTTTAAGAAGGACTTGATGACAATTTGCATTAAGAAGAAAACCTAAAACGTATATCGCGGACATCAAACCATTACAGTAACTTGGCCAACTAATGATATCATGTAGTGTATAGACCAAAACGTACTGAGTATGCCCATTTCAAAGACAATATACTTCAAGTAAATAAAAGATAAAATTCACAGTTCGGAAACCTACAAGATCTCAAGATACAGTGTAGAAAGCCTACACCCTAAGTAGTGCTATCCATGGTATCCATGACCACATGGGTAATCTATAAAGGAGATATTGCTCCATATTTAATTAAATAAAAGCATGCCATTTATAGCTGTCAGGAGTTTTTTTTTACGACTTTAATGACATTCATCAGAGCTCTGGTCGACACTCGATGATATAAAAATACTGATGGACTACATTTGTATGGTTCAGTAGACCTGCACATGGGGGGGCACAACAGCTTTTTCCATATTTTCAGCTTATTTATAGGTATGTTGAATGTGCATTTAGGGTTTCATAGCATGCTGGTTGATTCATTTGTATTGGTTATGGGTAGCGAACGTAGTGCTGCCACTTCTCCAGTCTTAATCACCAACCTTTTTCAAGGACGTAATCCCCCAACCTTCACTCCTTCCTTTCTGCTGCTAATTTGTCGTCCTTACCCACCATCATCTTAACTCACGCTTATTTGTCCTCAATTGTAATCCACTTGCTTATCTTATTTTGTTGCATAACCTGCAGTCATCTTTCCTTCCTTGCCTGCATTTCACTGCTTACCCATACCTCTTTCCCTTCCATAGCCCTCTTTTGCTTCCCTCACCTCAGTCACCAATACTAATCCCCTTCTTTTCCTCCCACCTTAATGCACATGATGTGTAGCACCCTACTGGATGTTAGTTAGCAGTAACTTCTCCCTTGAAGCATAATGGAGAATATAGGGGGAAATCATAACATTGTACTACCGTATTTGCTCGATTATAAGACGAGGTTTTTTTCAGAGCAAGTGCTCTGAAAAATACCCCTCGTCTTATAATGGTCAATGTGGTAAATGTCGAGCAAAGAGCTGCCACTTTGTATTGGCTTCCATAGTAGAGTGACCACATGTCCTGGAATGCCCAGGAATGCCCAGGACAATCCGCAAAGTAACTTTCCAGTCTTAAGTTTTCAGCCATGTAAAACTGGGGACAAGGTTGGCACTGGAAAGCTGCTATGGGTCAGTAAAGTGGAGGTTCTTTTTGGGACAAGGTTGACAATGGGGAGCTACCGTATTTACTCGATTATAAGACAACCCCCCAAATCCGAATATTAATTTAGGAAAAAAAGAAAAAGCCTGAATATAAGACGACCTTATAGAAAAAAGTTTTACTAGTAAATGTTAATTCACGTAAACTATTTTTTTTTTAATTAAAAAACGCATATCTGGAGGTAGAGTGGCATTAAGGGGGTTAAAAGGCATATCATAGAGCACTCTGCCTACAGAAATGCCTTATGCCCCCCACTTAACACCCCCCCAACTTTCCGGATGCTTCTGACTCCCCGGTGTGTTGTCCGGGCAGCGGGTAGACCTCTACTTGATTCGCGTAGGCAAGTTCCACTGCAGCCAGAAGGAGGTGCGGTTAGCAGCAGGGGTTATCTGCAGATCACGCAGACCTTCCCCAGCTGTCAGAGATCCCTCCAACTGTCAGAGAGAATTCCCCGCGGGGGTGCGGGGAACTCTGATCTCTGACAGCCGGGGAAAGTCTGCGCGATGGAATCGCATAGATGTCTACCCGAGCAAATACCGTATTTATGATTGTTATTTTGCCATGAGATGACACCATTAATATTACAGAGAGATTATATTTATAATTTACTGTATTGTTAATATTTTAATTTTACGAATTATATTTACAGTTATGTATCAGTTCTTTATACGTTAACAAATGTGTGGGGTTTTTTGCAATTTATTATATGCGGTTAGAAATTAATACATGTTTTAGTGGTTTTTTTTTAGATCAAAATGTCCTGCTTATTGAGAAAACATTAAAAAAGAGATAACATGTATAGAAGTATTACCATTATTATGAAGCCAGTGATTGCGCAAATACTGTGAAATGCACTGGCAGATAGATTTTCACTGGTCCCAAACATAACTTTTATGCAATGCACTCGTCGAGTAAGAAAGTAAGCGTCCTTAAAGGGCAGTTGGGAAATATGGTAAACCTATTCCACAGTAATTGCTAGTGTTACATTAAACGACTTTTTAATTTTATTTTAGGATGTTAATATATATAAAAAATGGATTCAGGGATCCACAAAAATAAACAATAAAAATTGTATAGGAATGGCAAAATTGTGTTTTTAATAAGATGGTTTATCTGCGACAAAGTTCTTTCATTGAAGCCGCCGGTGATCTTTTCAGCCATCTTGGATATGCCATTACTGCCAATCATAACAGTACAATGTATTCTAAACAAAGGGAGAGACACAAATAACATTTAATGTCACATGATCACACTACATTCACAGAGTCATTAAAAGTAAAATGTAAGAAATAATAAAGGAATGTAACTTTTTTTAAATATCCATTTGTTTAAATGATACACATACGTATGGATACACTTGTATATTTGTAAAACTTTTGTGATATTTTTAAAATATAAAGTTACCTTTGTAGGTGACAAAGTCCTGTCATATGGAGGGTTTCTAGAACCAATGCTGATCTGCTCAAGTTTCTTCTGTTTCTTCAGCTCACTACCAATATTTGGATGTTCCCTATTGGTTTTTAAGCACGTCTTGGGAATGCTGTGATGTAACCCTTCTGAAAACAGGAAAGAAGATGTTGTCGCATCTTCTTATTGTTGTACCTGCATGTGGGGTCTCCATTGCTCAAAAACTCAAATGCATTTGCAATGGCATATAGCCCACAGTCGTAGCCATTTGGTTGCTGATCTACATCCAGCAGTACTACACTTTTCAGTGGGTCATCGATGACATTTTTGTAGCATTCCTCAATCTGCTTCTGGGCTGAGAGGGAGAGTTTGTCCGGCATAATACTGTCTGCGATTTCCACTCGACCCCTCCTGAAACATGAGGTAAACCAGTGTGCTCGGTCTGCGTCATAATGGATTTGAACAGCATGTCTACTCACTGGCTGAAATCCAATGTGTGCCAGGAGACAAGTCTGTAAACCATCAGACTGAAACTGCGTCTTGAATAAATTCTGAGCAGCATCAATGAGTCTGTCATCCAACCATTCCTGGTTCTGCAGAATATCCAATTGCTCGTAGTCCAGATTTAACAGAGCTAGCCATTCTACAGACTGATCCTGATCAATGAAGGAAAGATCTGTGTTTTGTTCTCCTTCATTGCTGGGGTTAGTTGGTTTGGTTGGTGGCTTCACTGGTTTTCCATGCTGAAGAATGTCTTGAGGAAAATCCTCTACAATGTGGTGCAATTTGTCTTTCGAATCTTTCTTAGCTCCCTTGAGTACACGTTTTCCACGTAGGTAGATCCGTTTTTGCTGATGTAAGCATGGCGAGGCTCTTTTACTCGTGGGTGCTGAAGAGTTGTTTTCCAATACAGCCACATTGTTCCCAATAGCTTCATTGCTAACTTCACGTATAGTCGACACAGGAAGGATTGTGTTTGTTGTGTGTGACGTCCTCTTTTCTGTAGAGTTGCTCTGATCGTCCGTTGTTACAAATCCTTTTTTGCGGCACGTGAGTTTTCCCTTTGTTGTCTTTTTGGAAATCAGCTTCTTGTTGCTTGTTGCCTCTTGTGATACCACTGTGCTGCAAGCCTTCTGACTCCCATAGACACATTTGGAAAAGGGAATATTTCCAAACAGAACTTTCAATGCAAACAGGAAATTACAATTCATGTTTAAAGCGCTTTCAGATCTGCTGGTGTCAAGAAAAGCAAAAAAAAATATATATCATATATAAATATATATATATATAGTCAAATAGGTGCTATCACCGCTGCTGTCTTGCTTTCTAATATTTCAGCTCCAGTCCAACATCCAAACAGTTGAGATGCCAAACAAGATGTAAGCGAAAAGCAGGCCAGAAGCTTTGTTGACCAGGGTGCTTTGTGACATCTTCACTCTGATGTCACAATAGTTGTTTTTCTTGGTCAAGCCTGCAGCCTTTCTCTCAGGCCTAAGCTTAATGTACCCATGGAGAACATCAATTAATAAAAATGAGCAGGTTAAATGAGTGCGGGATAAGAATAATGTATTATCGCAGTAAAACTCCAGCACTGGTACACCTCACTTTCCCTCTTACAGTGAGGAAGGGTGCATTGAAAAAAATGACTTCAAATAATGCGCACACAAAGACACATAAATATATAATAATCCATACTTTTAATTATTTCAATTAAAATGTTTGAAGAGAATTTGTGTACTACAACTCCCATCACCCTCAGTTATGAAGTGAAAACGCCATTAGCCCTGAAAGCTATATTTTGTAGGAATGGCAGTTGGTATACTCATAACAGCTGCCTGTGGCCCTGGATGATGTAAATCACTCTCTGTTGCCTTTACCATTATGTATAAAGTATCAGGCATGTGTAACTGCCCAACTGTCCCAATTTTTTGGATCCCACTATAATGTGAAACCACTGAAGGTCTGTGAGATATATATCGATATATATTTCTATATATTTTTGAGACTCTGAAATTTGAGTATTTAAACACATTTGATACCTTGGCTCAAGTACTGACTTACATACTAAATCAGTGGAGGGCAGCATAGAGCATGAATAGAAAGACCCACTAACCCCACTAACCCCAATTACATAGGCTAGAAACAGAGTTTGATGCCCCATCTCGTCTACCTGTTTTTGATCTACACCCCCAGACCTTAGTTTTGGATATCTTATTTCTTTCTCTTTTAGCACCCCCTCCTCACTGTTGTAATATGGATGTGTTCTGTAACATATAAGATTCTGCAATGTTCTACTGTGTTATGTAGCATGGGGCATGTTTTATAACTGCATACTGTAGTGTTCAGTAGAGTTGATATCCTTTATACTGTTACATAGTTACATAGTTACATAGGCTGAAAAAAGACACGAGTCCATCAAGTTCAGCCTTTCCTATATCTGTTAATTTGTTGCTGTTGATCCAAAAGAAGGCAAAAAACCCCGGCTTCGCTCTTTCCAATTTTGCACTAACCAGGGAAAAAAATTCCTTCTTGACCCCAGAATGGCAGTCAGATTTCTCCTTGGATCAATAAGCCGTTTCCCCATAATTAAGGATTATATCCCCGAATATTATGTTTTTCCAGGTATCCATCCAGTCGCAGTTCAAACGTCTGTACAGACTCTGATAAAACTACCTCTGCAGGCAGAGAATTC
>VKOC01015187.1:0-23749 GCA_009364415.1 Spea multiplicata | reverse complement strand
AGATGACACCATTAATATTACAGAGAGATTATATTTATAATTTCCTGTATTGTTAATATTTTAATTTTACGAATTATATTTACAGTTATGTATCAGTTCTTTATACGTTAACAAATGTGTGGGGTTTTTTGCAATTTATTATATGCGGTTAGAAATTAATACATGTTTTAGTGTTTTTTTTTAGATCAAAATGTCCTGCTTATTGAGAAAACATTAAAAAAGAGATAACATGTATAGAAGTATTACCATTATTATGAAGCCAGTGATTGCGCAAATACTGTGAAATGCACTGGCAGATAGATTTTCACTGGTCCCAAACATAACTTTTATGCAATGCACTCGTCGAGTAAGAAAGTAAGCGTCCTTAAAGGGCAGTTGGGAAATATGGTAAACCTATTCCACAGTAATTGCTAGTGTTACATTAAACGACTTTTTAATTTTATTTTAGGATGTTAATATATATAAAAAATGGATTCAGGGATCCACAAAAATAAACAATAAAAATTGTATAGGAATGGCAAAATTGTGTTTTTAATAAGATGGTTTATCTGCGACAAAGTTCTTTCATTGAAGCCGCCGGTGATCTTTTCAGCCATCTTGGATATGCCATTACTGCCAATCATAACAGTACAATGTATTCTAAACAAAGGGAGAGACACAAATAACATTTAATGTCACATGATCACACTACATTCACAGAGTCATTAAAAGTAAAATGTAAGAAATAATAAAGGAATGTAACTTTTTTTAAATATCCATTTGTTTAAATGATACACATACGTATGGATACACTTGTATATTTGTAGAACTTTTGTGATATTTTTAAAATATAAAGTTACCTTTGTAGGTGACAAAGTCCTGTCATATGGAGGGTTTCTAGAACCAATGCTGATCTGCTCAAGTTTCTTCTGTTTCTTCAGCTCACTACCAATATTTGGATGTTCCCTATTGGTTTTTAAGCACGTCTTGGGAATGCTGTGATGTAACCCTTCTGAAAACAGGAAAGAAGATGTTGTCGCATCTTCTTATTGTTGTACCTGCATGTGGGGTCTCCATTGCTCAAAAACTCAAATGCATTTGCAATGGCATATAGCCCACAGTCGTAGCCATTTGGTTGCTGATCTACATCCAGCAGTACTACACTTTTCAGTGGGTCATCGATGACATTTTTGTAGCATTCCTCAATCTGCTTCTGGGCTGAGAGGGAGAGTTTGTCCGGCATAATACTGTCTGCGATTTCCACTCGACCCCTCCTGAAACATGAGGTAAACCAGTGTGCTCGGTCTGCGTCATAATGGATTTGAACAGCATGTCTACTCACTGGCTGAAATCCAATGTGTGCCAGGAGACAAGTCTGTAAACCATCAGACTGAAACTGCGTCTTGAATAAATTCTGAGCAGCATCAATGAGTCTGTCATCCAACCATTCCTGGTTCTGCAGAATATCCAATTGCTCGTAGTCCAGATTTAACAGAGCTAGCCATTCCACAGACTGATCCTGATCAATGAAGGAAAGATCTGTGTTTTGTTCTCCTTCATTGCTGGGGTTAGTTGGTTTGGTTGGTGGCTTCACTGGTTTTCCATGCTGAAGAATGTCTTGAGGAAAATCCTCTACAATGTGGTGCAATTTGTCTTTCGAATCTTTCTTAGCTCCCTTGAGTACACGTTTTCCACGTAGGTAGATCCGTTTTTGCTGATGTAAGCATGGCGAGGCTCTTTTACTCGTGGGTGCTGAAGAGTTGTTTTCCAATACAGCCACATTGTTCCCAATAGCTTCATTGCTAACTTCACGTATAGTCGACACAGGAAGGATTGTGTTTGTTGTGTGTAACGTCCTCTTTTCTGTAGAGTTGCTCTGATCGTCCGTTGTTACAAATCCTTTTTTGCGGCACGTGAGTTTTCCCTTTGTTGTCTTTTTGGAAATCAGCTTCTTGTTGCTTGTTGCCTCTTGTGATACCACTGTGCTGCAAGCCTTCTGACTCCCATAGACACATTTGGAAAAGGGAATATTTCCAAACAGAACTTTCAATGCAAACAGGAAATTACAATTCATGTTTAAAGCGCTTTCAGATCTGCTGGTGTCAAGAAAAGCAAAAAAAAATATATATCATATATAAATATATATATATATAGTCAAATAGGTGCTATCACCGCTGCTGTCTTGCTTTCTAATATTTCAGCTCCAGTCCAACATCCAAACAGTTGAGATGCCAAACAAGATGTAAGCGAAAAGCAGGCCAGAAGCTTTGTTGACCAGGGTGCTTTGTGACATCTTCACTCTGATGTCACAATAGTTGTTTTTCTTGGTCAAGCCTGCAGCCTTTCTCTCAGGCCTAAGCTTAATGTACCCATGGAGAACATCAATTAATAAAAATGAGCAGGTTAAATGAGTGCGGGATAAGAATAATGTATTATCGCAGTAAAACTCCAGCACTGGTACACCTCACTTTCCCTCTTACAGTGAGGAAGGGTGCATTGAAAAAAATGACTTCAAATAATGCGCACACAAAGACACATAAATATATAATAATCCATACTTTTAATTATTTCAATTAAAATGTTTGAAGAGAATTTGTGTACTACAACTCACATCACCCTCAGTTATGAAGTGAAAACGCCATTAGCCCTGAAAGCTATATTTTGTAGGAATGGCAGTTGGTATACTCATAACAGCTGCCTGTGGCCCTGGATGATGTAAATCACTCTCTGTTGCCTTTACCATTATGTATAAAGTATCAGGCATGTGTAACTGCCCAACTGTCCCAATTTTTTGGATCCCACTATAATGTGAAACCACTGAAGGTCTGTGAGATATATATCGATATATATTTCTATATATTTTTGAGACTCTGAAATTTGAGTATTTAAACACATTTGATACCTTGGCTCAAGTACTGACTTACATACTAAATCAGTGGAGGGCAGCATAGAGCATGAATAGAAAGACCCACTAACCCCACTAACCCCAATTACATAGGCTAGAAACAGAGTTTGATGCCCCATCTCGTCTACCTGTTTTTGATCTACACCCCCAGACCTTAGTTTTGGATATCTTATTTCTTTCTCTTTTAGCACCCCCTCCTCACTGTTGTAATATGGATGTGTTCTGTAACATATAAGATTCTGCAATGTTCTACTGTGTTATGTAGCATGGGGCATGTTTTATAACTGCATACTGTAGTGTTCAGTAGAGTTGATATCCTTTATACTGTTACATAGTTACATAGTTACATAGGCTGAAAAAAGACACGAGTCCATCAAGTTCAGCCTTTCCTATATCTGTTAATTTGTTGCTGTTGATCCAAAAGAAGGCAAAAAACCCCGGCTTCGCTCTTTCCAATTTTGCACTAACCAGGGAAAAAAATTCCTTCTTGACCCCAGAATGGCAGTCAGATTTCTCCTTGGATCAATAAGCCGTTTCCCCATAATTAAGGATTATATCCCCGAATATTATGTTTTTCCAGGTATCCATCCAGTCGCAGTTTAAACGTCTGTACAGACTCTGATAAAACTACCTCTGCAGGCAGAGAATTCCACATCCTTATTGTCCTTACTGTAAAAAACCCTTTCCTCTGCCTTAGTCTAAATCTCCTTTCTTCCAGTCTAAATGCATGACCACGTGTCCTATGCATAGTCCTGTTTATGAACAGATTTCCACACAATGGTTTGTATTGGCCCCGAATATATTTATATAACGTTATCATATCCCTCTGAGGCGACGTTTTTCTAAACTAAACAGATTTAAATTAGTTAACCTTTCTTCATAACTATAGTGCTCCATTCCTTTTATTAATTTTGTAGCCCGCCTCTGCACCCTTTCTAGTGCTATGATATCCTTCTTTAGAAAAGGTGCCCAAAATTGCACAGCATATTCAAGGTGCAGCCTTACCATTGATTTATACAGAGGCAAAATTATATCTTTATTACGCGACTTGATGCCCCTTTTTATACACGACAATACCTTACTGGCCTTAGCAACCGCAGACTGACACTGCACATTGTTGCCTAGTTTGTTGTCTATAACAATTCCCAAATCCTTCTCATTTGTCATTACCCCTAATTCACTACCGTTTAGGGTGTAGGTTGCTTGTGCATTCGCTACCCGAAGTGCATAACTTTACATTTATCTACATTGAATTTCATCTGCCATTTGTGTGCCCAGTCCCCCAGTCTATCTAGATCCCTCTGCAGCACAGTAATATCCTGCTCGCCCTGTATAACTTTACCTAGTTTTGTGTCATCTGCAAACACAGAAACATGACTTTCAATGCCTACTGCCAGGTCATTTATAAATATGTTGAATAAAATTGGTCCCAGAACAGAACCCTGAGGGACACCACTTACCACTTTTGACCAGCTTGAAAATTTACCATTTATAACAACTCTCTGTTCTCTAAGCCAATGTTCTACCCAAGAACAAGAATTTGCATCTAGGCCAATTTCTTTCAGTTTGAATACTAACCTATTGTGTGGAACCGTGTCAAACGCCTTGGCAAAGTCCAAGTAGATTACATCCACTGCAACACCGTGATCGACACTTCTACTTACTTCTTCGTAGAATGCAATTAAATTAGTTTGACAGGACCTATGTTTCATAAAACCATGCTGATTTATGCTAATAATACTATTCTTCCCAAGGAATTCTTGAATATTATCCCTAAACAGCCCTTCAAATACTTTCCCTGCAACAGAAGTTAGGCTCACAGGTCTATAATTTCCGGGCACAGAGTTGGAACCCTTTTTGAAAATAGGAACCACATCTGCCTTCCTCCAATCCTCTGGTACAATTCCTGAAAGAAAAGAATCCCGAAAGATTAGAAACAGAGGTTCACTTATTTCCTGACATAGCTCCTTAAGTACTCGTGGGTGAATACCGTCAGGCCCGGGAGCCTTGTTAACATTAATTTTCTTTAGTTGCTCCAGCACCTTGTCCTGAGTCATCCACTCACAGTTTGACTGAAAATTTTTCTCAGTGGTCCTATGTATATCCATTGCCATAGGTTCCTCCTTAACATATACTGAGGAAAAATAGTTATTTAAAGTTTCTGCTTTTTCCTGGTCCTCCTTAACCAATACTCCCCTCTCTGTTATTAATGAACCTACATTTTCATTCTTTTTTTTTTAGAATTTATGTACTTAAATAATTTTTTGGGGTTAGTTTTGCTCTCTTTGGCAATCACCCTCTCATTTTCTAGTTTAGCCAATCTAATCACTTTTTTGCATGCTTTATTGGCTTCCTTATATCTTATATAGGATGCCTCTGATTCGTCTGATTTAAATGCTGTAAAAGCCATTTTCTTATTTTTAATTTCCTGCTTAACGACCCCACTAAGCCACATCGGTTTCAATTTGTTTCTTTTATATTTGTTTCCTAGTGGTACATACTGAGAAGTGTTGATAGTAAAGTTGCTGGTATATGATATCCATACTTGGGAACTTCCCAGAGTAGGTTACATGGAGCTCTCCATTCTTCTGGGGTAAATGTGTTTTGAGGGGCCAGGGGTAGATGCACCTAGTGGCAGAATTAGCGCAAAAGTGGTAAGGGGTGACGGGTAGGAGGAAAGTGGGTTGGGGAGTGGTTGTGGCCAAACATAGCTCCTCCGCCCAGAGGAAGATGAAACGGACCCAGAGACATGGGGAAGAAAGTGATTCTGGGTCATACCTGGAGTATTCCCAGGTATCATGTCGTCATGCATCTGTGCCGTCAAAGAGAAGGTAAAAGGTTGCAGCTGGTTAAGGAGCTGCCAATTAGATTGCACCCGTATCAGCTGTGATTCCCAGAACTATTCCACGGCATGAGGCTTGATGACACCGCACTCTGTTCCTGCTTCCTTGCGTAAAATCAAGTGATCTGTGAGAGAGGGAAAGATTGTTCTTCTGTACTAAGATCGTGCAAATTAGGATTGTTCACCTCTGGAAAGTGAAGTATCCAGGGCTTTTGAGGTTATATCCTATGTCAACTTTTATGTCTGTTACACACGGATTGTGAGCATCCCACTAGGATGTTATTTCCCGCAGGCAGTATGTGAGGACCAGGAGGGAGCAGAATAGCTTCTGGCTAGTGGACATCCTCCTTCTCAGCCAACAAGCTGTGCGTGTTGAAATATGTGACTGCACTCCCCGTGCCTCTTCAGCCAACTAAGGCGTGCGTGTGTCTGCTGGTATATTACAGTGTGTTAGTGTGGCAGGATATTTGGGGCCAACCATCGAAGGATCGCAGAGAGGCCACCCATTTTGTTGTTATGCCACCGCTCTACTGTGCACTGCTTACTTTGCCGGCTAGTTAAGGAGATTAAAGAACATCATCGTAGCGTGTGCCACGTACGCAGACATATTTAACACTTTTATATCTAAATAAAGCAACATTTGATTATGTTTCTTGGGTACATAACACCCATATTTAGCAAAGTATGGATCTGCAGACATGGGACTTTTGCACAGTTTTTCTGGATTATGGTGCATAACTCTTCAAATAGCAATTTATTATTATTAAGCGTATGCCATCTCCCCAGTGTGTGAGGATTTCAAAGTCTTATTTGGGTACATGTTATATGCATTTGACCATGCTTTTTTATTTCAATAAACAGTAAAGTTTTACCATCAATAACAATCAAGGTCTAGAGACAAGAATATTCAAGCACAAAATAAAAAGTCACAAGTAGTTGCAGATTACGGTCTTTTATTGGACACTCATGACAAATAGTTCGGTGGCACTTCCTAAATCAGCTGTAGAATAGGAAAAATGTTGGTTGTAAAGGCTAACGTAAAGGAAAGCAAACAATACTCTCAACTGCAATTTAAATAATTGATCAGAGGCTGTTTAAGGAAATTAATTCCATATAAAAATAAAAAAAAAATAAAAAACTTTTCCACCACAATTATAAATAGTATATATCTTTTTAAACCATTCTAATTTAAACTTTCTTGTACCATCAAATATATATTAGAAACAGTATTGCATTTTAACTGTTATATTTAAGACTTAAATTTCATAGAAATCCCAGATCATTAATTCCATTAATAAATTCCATGCACATCAATGGTCACTACTGGTGTGTTCAAGTCTGTTAGTATAGAATAAATATTCTCCAGTGCTAATTTTATTTTGCGGATAACGTCAAAGTGAAACACACTGCAAAGGTTTGTGGGTAAAACATCCATATGCAAATCCAGTGCCCCTTTAAGAAGGACTTGATGACAATTTGCATTAAGAAGAAAACCTAAAACGTATATCGCGGACATCAAACCATTACAGTAACTTGGCCAACTAATGATATCATGTAGTGTATAGACCAAAACGTACTGAGTATGCCCATTTCAAAGACAATATACTTCAAGTAAATAAAAGATAAAATTCACAGTTCGGAAACCTACAAGATCTCAAGATACAGTGTAGAAAGCCTACACCCTAAGTAGTGCTATCCATGGTATCCATGACCACATGGGTAATCTATAAAGGAGATATTGCTCCATATTTAATTAAATAAAAGCATGCCATTTATAGCTGTCAGGAGTTTTTTTTTACGACTTTAATGACATTCATCAGAGCTCTGGTCGACACTCGATGATATAAAAATACTGATGGACTACATTTGTATGGTTCAGTAGACCTGCACATGGGGGGGCACAACAGCTTTTTCCATATTTTCAGCTTATTTATAGGTATGTTGAATGTGCATTTAGGGTTTCATAGCATGCTGGTTGATTCATTTGTATTGGTTATGGGTAGCGAACGTAGTGCTGCCACTTCTCCAGTCTTAATCACCAACCTTTTTCAAGGACGTAATCCCCCAACCTTCACTCCTTCCTTTCTGCTGCTAATTTGTCGTCCTTACCCACCATCATCTTAACTCACGCTTATTTGTCCTCAATTGTAATCCACTTGCTTATCTTATTTTGTTGCATAACCTGCAGTCATCTTTCCTTCCTTGCCTGCATTTCACTGCTTACCCATACCTCTTTCCCTTCCATAGCCCTCTTTTGCTTCCCTCACCTCAGTCACCAATACTAATCCCCTTCTTTTCCTCCCACCTTAATGCACATGATGTGTAGCACCCTACTGGATGTTAGTTAGCAGTAACTTCTCCCTTGAAGCATAATGGAGAATATAGGGGGAAATCATAACATTGTACTACCGTATTTGCTCGATTATAAGACGAGGTTTTTTTCAGAGCAAGTGCTCTGAAAAATACCCCTCGTCTTATAATGGTCAATGTGGTAAATGTCGAGCAAAGAGCTGCCACTTTGTATTGGCTTCCATAGTAGAGTGACCACATGTCCTGGAATGCCCAGGAATGCCCAGGACAATCCGCAAAGTAACTTTCCAGTCTTAAGTTTTCAGCCATGTAAAACTGGGGACAAGGTTGGCACTGGAAAGCTGCTATGGGTCAGTAAAGGGGAGGTTCTTTTTGGGACAAGGTTGACAATGGGGAGCTACCGTATTTACTCGATTATAAGACAACCCCCCAAATCCGAATATTAATTTAGGAAAAAAAGAAAAAGCCTGAATATAAGACGACCTTATAGAAAAAAGTTTTACTAGTAAATGTTAATTCACGTAAACTATTTTTTTTTTAATTAAAAAACGCATATCTGGAGGTAGAGTGGCATTAAGGGGGTTAAAAGGCATATCATAGAACACTCTGCCTACAGAAATGCCTTATGCCCCCCACTTAACACCCCCCCAACTTTCCGGATGCTTCTGACTCCCCGGTGTGTTGTCCGGGCAGCGGGTAGACCTCTACTTGATTCGCGTAGGCAAGTTCCACTGCAGCCAGAAGGAGGTGCGGTTAGCAGCAGGGGTTATCTGCAGATCACGCAGACCTTCCCCAGCTGTCAGAGATCCCTCCAACTGTCAGAGAGAATTCCCCGCGGGGGTGCGGGGAACTCTGATCTCTGACAGCCGGGGAAAGTCTGCGCGATGGAATCGCATAGATGTCTACCCGAGCAAATACCGTATTTATGATTGTTATTTTGCCATGAGATGACACCATTAATATTACATAGAGATTATATTTATAATTTACTGTATTGTTAATATTTTAATTTTACGAATTATATTTACAGTTATGTATCAGTTCTTTATACGTTAACAAATGTGTGGGGTTTTTTGCAATTTATTATATGCGGTTAGAAATTAATACATGTTTTAGTGTTTTTTTTTAGATCAAAATGTCCTGCTTATTGAGAAAACATTAAAAAAGAGATAACATGTATAGAAGTATTACCATTATTATGAAGCCAGTGATTGCGCAAATACTGTGAAATGCACTGGCAGATAGATTTTCACTGGTCCCAAACATAACTTTTATGCAATGCACTCGTCGAGTAAGAAAGTAAGCGTCCTTAAAGGGCAGTTGGGAAATATGGTAAACCTATTCCACAGTAATTGCTAGTGTTACATTAAACGACTTTTTAATTTTATTTTAGGATGTTAATATATATAAAAAATGGATTCAGGGATCCACAAAAATAAACAATAAAAATTGTATAGGAATGGCAAAATTGTGTTTTTAATAAGATGGTTTATCTGCGACAAAGTTCTTTCATTGAAGCCGCCGGTGATCTTTTCAGCCATCTTGGATATGCCATTACTGCCAATCATAACAGTACAATGTATTCTAAACAAAGGGAGAGACACAAATAACATTTAATGTCACATGATCACACTACATTCACAGAGTCATTAAAAGTAAAATGTAAGAAATAATAAAGGAATGTAACTTTTTTTAAATATCCATTTGTTTAAATGATACACATACGTATGGATACACTTGTATATTTGTAGAACTTTTGTGATATTTTTAAAATATAAAGTTACCTTTGTAGGTGACAAAGTCCTGTCATATGGAGGGTTTCTAGAACCAATGCTGATCTGCTCAAGTTTCTTCTGTTTCTTCAGCTCACTACCAATATTTGGATGTTCCCTATTGGTTTTTAAGCACGTCTTGGGAATGCTGTGATGTAACCCTTCTGAAAACAGGAAAGAAGATGTTGTCGCATCTTCTTATTGTTGTACCTGCATGTGGGGTCTCCATTGCTCAAAAACTCAAATGCATTTGCAATGGCATATAGCCCACAGTCGTAGCCATTTGGTTGCTGATCTACATCCAGCAGTACTACACTTTTCAGTGGGTCATCGATGACATTTTTGTAGCATTCCTCAATCTGCTTCTGGGCTGAGAGGGAGAGTTTGTCCGGCATAATACTGTCTGCGATTTCCACTCGACCCCTCCTGAAACATGAGGTAAACCAGTGTGCTCGGTCTGCGTCATAATGGATTTGAACAGCATGTCTACTCACTGGCTGAAATCCAATGTGTGCCAGGAGACAAGTCTGTAAACCATCAGACTGAAACTGCGTCTTGAATAAATTCTGAGCAGCATCAATGAGTCTGTCATCCAACCATTCCTGGTTCTGCAGAATATCCAATTGCTCGTAGTCCAGATTTAACAGAGCTAGCCATTCCACAGACTGATCCTGATCAATGAAGGAAAGATCTGTGTTTTGTTCTCCTTCATTGCTGGGGTTAGTTGGTTTGGTTGGTGGCTTCACTGGTTTTCCATGCTGAAGAATGTCTTGAGGAAAATCCTCTACAATGTGGTGCAATTTGTCTTTCGAATCTTTCTTAGCTCCCTTGAGTACACGTTTTCCACGTAGGTAGATCCGTTTTTGCTGATGTAAGCATGGCGAGGCTCTTTTACTCGTGGGTGCTGAAGAGTTGTTTTCCAATACAGCCACATTGTTCCCAATAGCTTCATTGCTAACTTCACGTATAGTCGACACAGGAAGGATTGTGTTTGTTGTGTGTAACGTCCTCTTTTCTGTAGAGTTGCTCTGATCGTCCGTTGTTACAAATCCTTTTTTGCGGCACGTGAGTTTTCCCTTTGTTGTCTTTTTGGAAATCAGCTTCTTGTTGCTTGTTGCCTCTTGTGATACCACTGTGCTGCAAGCCTTCTGACTCCCATAGACACATTTGGAAAAGGGAATATTTCCAAACAGAACTTTCAATGCAAACAGGAAATTACAATTCATGTTTAAAGCGCTTTCAGATCTGCTGGTGTCAAGAAAAGCAAAAAAAAATATATATCATATATAAATATATATATATATAGTCAAATAGGTGCTATCACCGCTGCTGTCTTGCTTTCTAATATTTCAGCTCCAGTCCAACATCCAAACAGTTGAGATGCCAAACAAGATGTAAGCGAAAAGCAGGCCAGAAGCTTTGTTGACCAGGGTGCTTTGTGACATCTTCACTCTGATGTCACAATAGTTGTTTTTCTTGGTCAAGCCTGCAGCCTTTCTCTCAGGCCTAAGCTTAATGTACCCATGGAGAACATCAATTAATAAAAATGAGCAGGTTAAATGAGTGCGGGATAAGAATAATGTATTATCGCAGTAAAACTCCAGCACTGGTACACCTCACTTTCCCTCTTACAGTGAGGAAGGGTGCATTGAAAAAAATGACTTCAAATAATGCGCACACAAAGACACATAAATATATAATAATCCATACTTTTAATTATTTCAATTAAAATGTTTGAAGAGAATTTGTGTACTACAACTCCCATCACCCTCAGTTATGAAGTGAAAACGCCATTAGCCCTGAAAGCTATATTTTGTAGGAATGGCAGTTGGTATACTCATAACAGCTGCCTGTGGCCCTGGATGATGTAAATCACTCTCTGTTGCCTTTACCATTATGTATAAAGTATCAGGCATGTGTAACTGCCCAACTGTCCCAATTTTTTGGATCCCACTATAATGTGAAACCACTGAAGGTCTGTGAGATATATATCGATATATATTTCTATATATTTTTGAGACTCTGAAATTTGAGTATTTAAACACATTTGATACCTTGGCTCAAGTACTGACTTACATACTAAATCAGTGGAGGGCAGCATAGAGCATGAATAGAAAGACCCACTAACCCCACTAACCCCAATTACATAGGCTAGAAACAGAGTTTGATGCCCCATCTCGTCTACCTGTTTTTGATCTACACCCCCAGACCTTAGTTTTGGATATCTTATTTCTTTCTCTTTTAGCACCCCCTCCTCACTGTTGTAATATGGATGTGTTCTGTAACATATAAGATTCTGCAATGTTCTACTGTGTTATGTAGCATGGGGCATGTTTTATAACTGCATACTGTAGTGTTCAGTAGAGTTGATATCCTTTATACTGTTACATAGTTACATAGTTACATAGGCTGAAAAAAGACACGAGTCCATCAAGTTCAGCCTTTCCTATATCTGTTAATTTGTTGCTGTTGATAAATTTTGCACTATTCCTTCTTGACCCCAAAATGGCAGTCAGATTTCTCCTTGGATCAATAAGCTGTTTCCCCATAATTAAAGATTATATCCCCGAATATTATGTTTTTCCAGGTATCCATCCAGTGCAGTTTAAACGTCTGTACAGACTCTGATAAAACTACCTCTGCAGGCAGAGAATTCCACATCCTTATTGTCCTTACTGTAAAAAATAGTCTAAATCTCCTTTCTTCCAGTCTAAAATGACCACGTGTCCTATGCATAGTCCTGTTTATGAACAGATTTCCACACAATGGTTTGTATTGGCCCCGAATATATTTATATAACGTTATCATATCCCCTCTGAGGCGACGTTTTTCTAAACTAAACAGATTTAAATTAGTTAACCTTTCTTCATAACTATAGTGCTCCATTCCTTTTATTAATTTTGTAGCCCGCCTCTGCACCCTTTCTAGTGCTATGATATCCTTCTTTAGAAAAGGTGCCCAAAATTGCACAGCATATTCAAGGTGCAGCCTTACCATTGATTTATACAGAGGCAAAATTATATCTTTATTACGCGACTTGATGCCCCTTTTTATACACGACAATACCTTACTGGCCTTAGCAACCGCAGACTGACACTACTAGTTTGTTGACTTCTCACATTACCCCTAAACTCAGTGGAGTGCATGCAGCCATAGAGCATGTAATATCCTGCTCGCCCTGTATAACTTTACCTAAGACACAGAAACATGACTTTCAACCTGCCAGGTCATTTATAAATATGTTGAATAAAATTGGTCCCAGAACCCTGAGGGACACCACTTACCACTTTTGACCAGCTTGAAAATTTACCATTTATAACAACTCTCTGTTCTCTACCTCTAAGCCAATGTTCTACCCAAGAACAAGAATTTGCATCTAGGCCAATTTCTTTCAGTTTGAATACTAACCTATTGTGTGGAACCGTGTCAAACGCCTTGGCAAAGTCCAAGTAGATTACATCCACTGCAACACCGTGATCGACACTTCTACTTACTTCTTCGTAGAATGCAATTAAATTAGTTTGACAGGACCTATGTTTCATAAAACCATGCTGATTTATGCTAATAATACTATTCTTCCCAAGGAATTCTTGAATATTATCCCTAAACAGCCCTTCAAATACTTTCCCTGCAACGGAAGTTAGGCTCACAGGTCTATAATTTCCGGGCACAGAGTTGGAACCCTTTTTGAAAATAGGAGCCACATCTGCCTTCCTCCAATCCTCTGGTACAATTCCTGAAAGAAAAGAATCCCGAAAGATTAGAAACAGAGGTTCACTTATTTCCTGACAGCTCCTTAAGTACTCGTGGGTGAATACCGTCAGGCCCGGGAGCCTTGTTAACATTAATTTTCTTTAGTTGCTCCAGCACCTTGTCCTGAGTCATCCACTCACAGTTTGACTGAAAATTTTTCTCAGTGGTCCTATGTATATCCATTGCCATAGGTTCCTCCTTAACATATACTGAGGAAAAATAGTTATTTAAAGTTTCTGCTTTTTCCTGGTCCTCCTTAACCAATACTCCCCTCTCTGTTATTAATGAACCTACATTTTCATTCTTTTTTTTTTAGAATTTATGTACTTAAATAATTTTTTGGGGTTAGTTTTGCTCTCTTTGGCAATCACCCTCTCATTTTCTAGTTTAGCCAATCTAATCACTTTTTTGCATGCTTTATTGGCTTCCTTATATCTTATATAGGATGCCTCTGATTCGTCTGATTTAAATGCTGTAAAAGCCATTTTCTTATTTTTAATTTCCTGCTTAACGACCCCACTAAGCCACATCGGTTTCAATTTGTTTCTTTTATATTTGTTTCCTAGTGGTACATACTGAGAAGTGTTGATAGTAAAGTTGCTGGTATATGATATCCATACTTGGGAACTTCCCAGAGTAGGTTACATGGAGCTCTCCATTCTTCTGGGGTAAATGTGTTTTGAGGGGCCAGGGGTAGATGCACCTAGTGGCAGAATTAGCGCAAAAGTGGTAAGGGGTGACGGGTAGGAGGAAAGTGGGTTGGGGAGTGGTTGTGGCCAAACATAGCTCCTCCGCCCAGAGGAAGATGAAACGGACCCAGAGACATGGGGAAGAAAGTGATTCTGGGTCATACCTGGAGTATTCCCAGGTATCATGTCGTCATGCATCTGTGCCGTCAAAGAGAAGGTAAAAGGTTGCAGCTGGTTAAGGAGCTGCCAATTAGATTGCACCCGTATCAGCTGTGATTCCCAGAACTATTCCACGGCATGAGGCTTGATGACACCGCACTCTGTTCCTGCTTCCTTGCGTAAAATCAAGTGATCTGTGAGAGAGGGAAAGATTGTTCTTCTGTACTAAGATCGTGCAAATTAGGATTGTTCACCTCTGGAAAGTGAAGTATCCAGGGCTTTTGAGGTTATATCCTATGTCAACTTTTATGTCTGTTACACACGGATTGTGAGCATCCCACTAGGATGTTATTTCCCGCAGGCAGTATGTGAGGACCAGGAGGGAGCAGAATAGCTTCTGGCTAGTGGACATCCTCCTTCTCAGCCAACAAGCTGTGCGTGTTGAAATATGTGACTGCACTCCCCGTGCCTCTTCAGCCAACTAAGGCGTGCGTGTGTCTGCTGGTATATTACAGTGTGTTAGTGTGGCAGGATATTTGGGGCCAACCATCGAAGGATCGCAGAGAGGCCACCCATTTTGTTGTTATGCCACCGCTCTACTGTGCACTGCTTACTTTGCCGGCTAGTTAAGGAGATTAAAGAACATCATCGTAGCGTGTGCCACGTACGCAGACATATTTAACACTTTTATATCTAAATAAAGCAACATTTGATTATGTTTCTTGGGTACATAACACCCATATTTAGCAAAGTATGGATCTGCAGACATGGGACTTTTGCACAGTTTTTCTGGATTATGGTGCATAACTCTTCAAATAGCAATTTATTATTATTAAGCGTATGCCATCTCCCCAGTGTGTGAGGATTTCAAAGTCTTATTTGGGTACATGTTATATGCATTTGACCATGCTTTTTTATTTCAATAAACAGTAAAGTTTTACCATCAATAACAATCAAGGTCTAGAGACAAGAATATTCAAGCACAAAATAAAAAGTCACAAGTAGTTGCAGATTACGGTCTTTTATTGGACACTCATGACAAATAGTTCGGTGGCACTTCCTAAATCAGCTGTAGAATAGGAAAAATGTTGGTTGTAAAGGCTAACGTAAAGGAAAGCAAACAATACTCTCAACTGCAATTTAAATAATTGATCAGAGGCTGTTTAAGGAAATTAATTCCATATAAAAATAAAAAAAAAATAAAAAACTTTTCCACCACAATTATAAATAGTATATATCTTTTTAAACCATTCTAATTTAAACTTTCTTGTACCATCAAATATATATTAGAAACAGTATTGCATTTTAACTGTTATATTTAAGACTTAAATTTCATAGAAATCCCAGATCATTAATTCCATTAATAAATTCCATGCACATCAATGGTCACTACTGGTGTGTTCAAGTCTGTTAGTATAGAATAAATATTCTCCAGTGCTAATTTTATTTTGCGGATAACGTCAAAGTGAAACACACTGCAAAGGTTTGTGGGTAAAACATCCATATGCAAATCCAGTGCCCCTTTAAGAAGGACTTGATGACAATTTGCATTAAGAAGAAAACCTAAAACGTATATCGCGGACATCAAACCATTACAGTAACTTGGCCAACTAATGATATCATGTAGTGTATAGACCAAAACGTACTGAGTATGCCCATTTCAAAGACAATATACTTCAAGTAAATAAAAGATAAAATTCACAGTTCGGAAACCTACAAGATCTCAAGATACAGTGTAGAAAGCCTACACCCTAAGTAGTGCTATCCATGGTATCCATGACCACATGGGTAATCTATAAAGGAGATATTGCTCCATATTTAATTAAATAAAAGCATGCCATTTATAGCTGTCAGGAGTTTTTTTTTACGACTTTAATGACATTCATCAGAGCTCTGGTCGACACTCGATGATATAAAAATACTGATGGACTACATTTGTATGGTTCAGTAGACCTGCACATGGGGGGGCACAACAGCTTTTTCCATATTTTCAGCTTATTTATAGGTATGTTGAATGTGCATTTAGGGTTTCATAGCATGCTGGTTGATTCATTTGTATTGGTTATGGGTAGCGAACGTAGTGCTGCCACTTCTCCAGTCTTAATCACCAACCTTTTTCAAGGACGTAATCCCCCAACCTTCACTCCTTCCTTTCTGCTGCTAATTTGTCGTCCTTACCCACCATCATCTTAACTCACGCTTATTTGTCCTCAATTGTAATCCACTTGCTTATCTTATTTTGTTGCATAACCTGCAGTCATCTTTCCTTCCTTGCCTGCATTTCACTGCTTACCCATACCTCTTTCCCTTCCATAGCCCTCTTTTGCTTCCCTCACCTCAGTCACCTATACTAATCCCCTTCTTTTCCTCCCACCTTAATGCACATGATGTGTAGCACCCTACTGGATGTTAGTTAGCAGTAACTTCTCCCTTGAAGCATAATGGAGAATATAGGGGGAAATCATAACATTGTACTACCGTATTTGCTCGATTATAAGACGAGTTTTTTTTCAGAGCAAGTGCTCTGAAAAATACCCCTCGTCTTATAATGGTCAATGTGGTAAATGTCGAGCAAAGAGCTGCCACTTTGTATTGGCTTCCATAGTAGAGTGACCACATGTCCTGGAATGCCCAGGAATGCCCAGGACAATCCGCAAAGTAACTTTCCAGTCTTAAGTTTTCAGCCATGTAAAACTGGGGACAAGGTTGGCACTGGAAAGCTGCTATGGGTCAGTAAAGTGGAGGTTCTTTTTGGGACAAGGTTGACAATGGGGAGCTACCGTATTTACTCGATTATAAGACAACCCCCCAAATCCGAATATTAATTTAGGAAAAAAAGAAAAAGCCTGAATATAAGACGACCTTATAGAAAAAAGTTTTACTAGTAAATGTTAATTCACGTAAACTATTTTTTTTTTAATTAAAAAACGCATATCTGGAGGTAGAGTGGCATTAAGGGGGTTAAAAGGCATATCATAGAGCACTCTGCCTACAGAAATGCCTTATGCCCCCCACTTAACACCCCCCCAACTTTCCGGATGCTTCTGACTCCCCGGTGTGTTGTCCGGGCAGCGGGTAGACCTCTACTTGATTCGCGTAGGCAAGTTCCACTGCAGCCAGAAGGAGGTGCGGTTAGCAGCAGGGGTTATCTGCAGATCACGCAGACCTTCCCCAGCTGTCAGAGATCCCTCCAACTGTCAGAGAGAATTCCCCGCGGGGGTGCGGGGAACTCTGATCTCTGACAGCCGGGGAAAGTCTGCGCGATGGACGCAGACAACCCCCGCAGCTAACCTCGCGAATCGCATAGATGTCTACCCGAGCAAATACCGTATTTATGATTGTTATTTTGCCATGAGATGACACCATTAATATTACATAGAGATTATATTTATAATTTACTGTATTGTTAATATTTTAATTTTACGAATTATATTTACAGTTATGTATCAGTTCTTTATACGTTAACAAATGTGTGGGGTTTTTTGCAATTTATTATATGCGGTTAGAAATTAATACATGTTTTAGTGGTTTTTTTTTAGATCAAAATGTCCTGCTTATTGAGAAAACATTAAAAAAGAGATAACATGTATAGAAGTATTACCATTATTATGAAGCCAGTGATTGCGCAAATACTGTGAAATGCACTGGCAGATAGATTTTCACTGGTCCCAAACATAACTTTTATGCAATGCACTCGTCGAGTAAGAAAGTAAGCGTCCTTAAAGGGCAGTTGGGAAATATGGTAAACCTATTCCACAGTAATTGCTAGTGTTACATTAAACGACTTTTTAATTTTATTTTAGGATGTTAATATATATAAAAAATGGATTCAGGGATCCACAAAAATAAACAATAAAAATTGTATAGGAATGGCAAAATTGTGTTTTTAATAAGATGGTTTATCTGCGACAAAGTTCTTTCATTGAAGCCGCCGGTGATCTTTTCAGCCATCTTGGATATGCCATTACTGCCAATCATAACAGTACAATGTATTCTAAACAAAGGGAGAGACACAAATAACATTTAATGTCACATGATCACACTACATTCACAGAGTCATTAAAAGTAAAATGTAAGAAATAATAAAGGAATGTAACTTTTTTTAAATATCCATTTGTTTAAATGATACACATACGTATGGATACACTTGTATATTTGTAGAACTTTTGTGATATTTTTAAAATATAAAGTTACCTTTGTAGGTGACAAAGTCCTGTCATATGGAGGGTTTCTAGAACCAATGCTGATCTGCTCAAGTTTCTTCTGTTTCTTCAGCTCACTACCAATATTTGGATGTTCCCTATTGGTTTTTAAGCACGTCTTGGGAATGCTGTGATGTAACCCTTCTGAAAACAGGAAAGAAGATGTTGTCGCATCTTCTTATTGTTGTACCTGCATGTGGGGTCTCCATTGCTCAAAAACTCAAATGCATTTGCAATGGCATATAGCCCACAGTCGTAGCCATTTGGTTGCTGATCTACATCCAGCAGTACTACACTTTTCAGTGGGTCATCGATGACATTTTTGTAGCATTCCTCAATCTGCTTCTGGGCTGAGAGGGAGAGTTTGTCCGGCATAATACTGTCTGCGATTTCCACTCGACCCCTCCTGAAACATGAGGTAAACCAGTGTGCTCGGTCTGCGTCATAATGGATTTGAACAGCATGTCTACTCACTGGCTGAAATCCAATGTGTGCCAGGAGACAAGTCTGTAAACCATCAGACTGAAACTGCGTCTTGAATAAATTCTGAGCAGCATCAATGAGTCTGTCATCCAACCATTCCTGGTTCTGCAGAATATCCAATTGCTCGTAGTCCAGATTTAACAGAGCTAGCCATTCCACAGACTGATCCTGATCAATGAAGGAAAGATCTGTGTTTTGTTCTCCTTCATTGCTGGGGTTAGTTGGTTTGGTTGGTGGCTTCACTGGTTTTCCATGCTGAAGAATGTCTTGAGGAAAATCCTCTACAATGTGGTGCAATTTGTCTTTCGAATCTTTCTTAGCTCCCTTGAGTACACGTTTTCCACGTAGGTAGATCCGTTTTTGCTGATGTAAGCATGGCGAGGCTCTTTTACTCGTGGGTGCTGAAGAGTTGTTTTCCAATACAGCCACATTGTTCCCAATAGCTTCATTGCTAACTTCACGTATAGTCGACACAGGAAGGATTGTGTTTGTTGTGTGTAACGTCCTCTTTTCTGTAGAGTTGCTCTGATCGTCCGTTGTTACAAATCCTTTTTTGCGGCACGTGAGTTTTCCCTTTGTTGTCTTTTTGGAAATCAGCTTCTTGTTGCTTGTTGCCTCTTGTGATACCACTGTGCTGCAAGCCTTCTGACTCCCATAGACACATTTGGAAAAGGGAATATTTCCAAACAGAACTTTCAATGCAAACAGGAAATTACAATTCATGTTTAAAGCGCTTTCAGATCTGCTGGTGTCAAGAAAAGCAAAAAAAAATATATATCATATATAAATATATATATATATAGTCAAATAGGTGCTATCACCGCTGCTGTCTTGCTTTCTAATATTTCAGCTCCAGTCCAACATCCAAACAGTTGAGATGCCAAACAAGATGTAAGCGAAAAGCAGGCCAGAAGCTTTGTTGACCAGGGTGCTTTGTGACATCTTCACTCTGATGTCACAATAGTTGTTTTTCTTGGTCAAGCCTGCAGCCTTTCTCTCAGGCCTAAGCTTAATGTACCCATGGAGAACATCAATTAATAAAAATGAGCAGGTTAAATGAGTGCGGGATAAGAATAATGTATTATCGCAGTAAAACTCCAGCACTGGTACACCTCACTTTCCCTCTTACAGTGAGGAAGGGTGCATTGAAAAAAATGACTTCAAATAATGCGCACACAAAGACACATAAATATATAATAATCCATACTTTTAATTATTTCAATTAAAATGTTTGAAGAGAATTTGTGTACTACAACTCCCATCACCCTCAGTTATGAAGTGAAAACGCCATTAGCCCTGAAAGCTATATTTTGTAGGAATGGCAGTTGGTATACTCATAACAGCTGCCTGTGGCCCTGGATGATGTAAATCACTCTCTGTTGCCTTTACCATTATGTATAAAGTATCAGGCATGTGTAACTGCCCAACTGTCCCAATTTTTTGGATCCCACTATAATGTGAAACCACTGAAGGTCTGTGAGATATATATCGATATATATTTCTATATATTTTTGAGACTCTGAAATTTGAGTATTTAAACACATTTGATACCTTGGCTCAAGTACTGACTTACATACTAAATCAGTGGAGGGCAGCATAGAGCATGAATAGAAAGACCCACTAACCCCACTAACCCCAATTACATAGGCTAGAAACAGAGTTTGATGCCCCATCTCGTCTACCTGTTTTTGATCTACACCCCCAGACCTTAGTTTTGGATATCTTATTTCTTTCTCTTTTAGCACCCCCTCCTCACTGTTGTAATATGGATGTGTTCTGTAACATATAAGATTCTGCAATGTTCTACTGTGTTATGTAGCATGGGGCATGTTTTATAACTGCATACCGTAGTGTTCAGTAGAGTTGATATCCTTTATACTGTTGATAGTAAAGTTGCTGGTGTATGATATCCATACTTGGGAACTTCCCAGAGTAGGTTACATGGAGCTCTCCATTCTTCTGGGGTAAATGTGTTTTGAGGGGCCAGGGGTAGATGCACCTAGTGGCAGAATTAGCGCAAAAGTGGTAAGGGGTGACGGGTAGGAGGAAAGTGGGTTGGGGAGTGGTTGTGGCCAAACATAGCTCCTCCGCCCAGAGGAAGATGAAACGGACCCAGAGACATGGGGAAGAAAGTGATTCTGGGTCATACCTGGAGTATTCCCAGGTATCATGTCGTCATGCATCTGTGCCGTCAAAGAGAAGGTAAAAGGTTGCAGCTGGTTAAGGAGCTGCCAATTAGATTGCACCCGTATCAGCTGTGATTCCCAGAACTATTCCACGGCATGAGGCTTGATGACACCGCACTCTGTTCCTGCTTCCTTGCGTAAAATCAAGTGATCTGTGAGAGAGGGAAAGATTGTTCTTCTGTACTAAGATCGTGCAAATTAGGATTGTTCACCTCTGGAAAGTGAAGTATCCAGGGCTTTTGAGGTTATATCCTATGTCAACTTTTATGTCTGTTACACACGGATTGTGAGCATCCCACTAGGATGTTATTTCCCGCAGGCAGTATGTGAGGACCAGGAGGGAGCAGAATAGCTTCTGGCTAGTGGACATCCTCCTTCTCAGCCAACAAGCTGTGCGTGTTGAAATATGTGACTGCACTCCCCGTGCCTCTTCAGCCAACTAAGGCGTGCGTGTGTCTGCTGGTATATTACAGTGTGTTAGTGTGGCAGGATATTTGGGGCCAACCATCGAAGGATCGCAGAGAGGCCACCCATTTTGTTGTTATGCCACCGCTCTACTGTGCACTGCTTACTTTGCCGGCTAGTTAAGGAGATTAAAGAACATCATCGTAGCGTGTGCCACGTACGCAGACATATTTAACACTTTTATATCTAAATAAAGCAACATTTGATTATGTTTCTTGGGTACATAACACCCATATTTAGCAAAGTATGGATCTGCAGACATGGGACTTTTGCACAGTTTTTCTGGATTATGGTGCATAACTCTTCAAATAGCAATTTATTATTATTAAGCGTATGCCATCTCCCCAGTGTGTGAGGATTTCAAAGTCTTATTTGGGTACATGTTATATGCATTTGACCATGCTTTTTTATTTCAATAAACAGTAAAGTTTTACCATCAATAACAATCAAGGTCTAGAGACAAGAATATTCAAGCACAAAATAAAAAGTCACAAGTAGTTGCAGATTACGGTCTTTTATTGGACACTCATGACAAATAGTTCGGTGGCACTTCCTAAATCAGCTGTAGAATAGGAAAAATGTTGGTTGTAAAGGCTAACGTAAAGGAAAGCAAACAATACTCTCAACTGCAATTTAAATAATTGATCAGAGGCTGTTTAAGGAAATTAATTCCATATAAAAATAAAAAAAAAATAAAAAACTTTTCCACCACAATTATAAATAGTATATATCTTTTTAAACCATTCTAATTTAAACTTTCTTGTACCATCAAATATATATTAGAAACAGTATTGCATTTTAACTGTTATATTTAAGACTTAAATTTCATAGAAATCCCAGATCATTAATTCCATTAATAAATTCCATGCACATCAATGGTCACTACTGGTGTGTTCAAGTCTGTTAGTATAGAATAAATATTCTCCAGTGCTAATTTTATTTTGCGGATAACGTCAAAGTGAAACACACTGCAAAGGTTTGTGGGTAAAACATCCATATGCAAATCCAGTGCCCCTTTAAGAAGGACTTGATGACAATTTGCATTAAGAAGAAAACCTAAAACGTATATCGCGGACATCAAACCATTACAGTAACTTGGCCAACTAATGATATCATGTAGTGTATAGACCAAAACGTACTGAGTATGCCCATTTCAAAGACAATATACTTCAAGTAAATAAAAGATAAAATTCACAGTTCGGAAACCTACAAGATCTCAAGATACAGTGTAGAAAGCCTACACCCTAAGTAGTGCTATCCATGGTATCCATGACCACATGGGTAATCTATAAAGGAGATATTGCTCCATATTTAATTAAATAAAAGCATGCCATTTATAGCTGTCAGGAGTTTTTTTTTACGACTTTAATGACATTCATCAGAGCTCTGGTCGACACTCGATGATATAAAAATACTGATGGACTACATTTGTATGGTTCAGTAGACCTGCACATGGGGGGGCACAACAGCTTTTTCCATATTTTCAGCTTATTTATAGGTATGTTGAATGTGCATTTAGGGTTTCATAGCATGCTGGTTGATTCATTTGTATTGGTTATGGGTAGCGAACGTAGTGCTGCCACTTCTCCAGTCTTAATCACCAACCTTTTTCAAGGACGTAATCCCCCAACCTTCACTCCTTCCTTTCTGCTGCTAATTTGTCGTCCTTACCCACCATCATCTTAACTCACGCTTATTTGTCCTCAATTGTAATCCACTTGCTTATCTTATTTTGTTGCATAACCTGCAGTCATCTTTCCTTCCTTGCCTGCATTTCACTGCTTACCCATACCTCTTTCCCTTCCATAGCCCTCTTTTGCTTCCCTCACCTCAGTCACCAATACTAATCCCCTTCTTTTCCTCCCACCTTAATGCACATGATGTGTAGCACCCTACTGGATGTTAGTTAGCAGTAACTTCTCCCTTGAAGCATAATGGAGAATATAGGGGGAAATCATAACATTGTACTACCGTATTTGCTCGAATATAAGACGAGGTTTTTTT
>VKOC01015184.1:0-57299 GCA_009364415.1 Spea multiplicata | reverse complement strand
TTTTATCGTTTCTGCAGTGTTTGTGTTTAGCTGTAATTTTCTCTTAACCCATTTACTAAACCCACACAAGTTATATATTGTTTTTTTCAGGACAAGAAGGGCTTTCTTCAGACACCAAATTTTTTTCATATGATGTAATTTCCTATAATAAAAATATTAAAATATGACGAAAAATTGAAAAAAAAAACACATTTTCTCACTTTTATTTGAAAAATCTTTTATTCATCATAAAAAACTACTGAAAAAACCTGCTAAATAGATTCTACTATTTGTCCCGAGTTTAGAAATACCCAATGTTTTTATGTTTTTTTGCTTTCTTCTACACGTTATGGGGCAATAAGTACTAGTAGCGTTTTGCTAATTCAAAACCATTTTTCTCTGAATCTGGTAATTCTGTCTCTATGTGGTATTTGGGGCATCTTTGAAGCCAGCAAATTAAATTTACCCCACCAAACCATATATTTTTGAAAACTAGACACCCCAGGGTATTTTAGATGCGTATAGTTTAACCCTTTCCATGCACTAATCCTACCACCAACCCTTGTCAAAGTTTGTGATAGTAATTGTTTTTGGTGTTTTTTTCACATACTTTGTACTTCAGGTGTGAAATTACAGCTCCTGGTATATGTTGCTGTCACACACACCCCGATATGTGTCCAGCAACATCTCCTGAGTACATTGATACCCCACATGCATGGGTTTGTCAGATTGTTTGGGGGCAAAAGGGCCACATTTGGAACATGCCTCCTCAGCCGTATACCGCTGCATGGTAACAATTGCAGCAAAAATAGTGGGGAAGGAAAGGGTTAATGGTTCTAATAAAAATAAAAAAAAACCTAAAAAAATGTAAAAAAGTAAAAAAAAAGTAAAAAAAAAAACCCCAAAAAACAATTGCCACTATGCAAGATCACTGTTTATGCAGTGATCAATGGCAATGAAGGGGTTAATATTAAATGGGTGGCTCTTATAATAGCCTTTGGATCAATATATATATATATATTTTATTGGGAATACACACTGATCTGTCTCTCTCCCTCACTAGAAGCAAGTGAGGGAGGGAGGCAGATCCAATACTGATCAAAGGCAATGTTTAGAAAACATTGCCTTTGATCTAGCAAATAATGATCACTCTTATGAGTGATCTGACCACTAGGGGTGCTATTCACTGGATGTCCATGACATCCAGCTACACCCCCCCCGATGATGTCAGCAGGCTCCGCCCCCCGGCTTGATGGGCGCCGCCATCTTGAAACACCGCGTGTGTTTCGAAGACACCGGCACCGGGAAGGTAAGTTGAGCATTTAGGAAGCGATCGCGAGTCGCTTCCTTTGCTAAACAGGTGTTGCAAAGATGCCTCGATACTGAGGCATCTTAGCAACACCAGCTAAGCAAAGGAAGCGACTCGCGATCGCTTCCTAAACCCGTTTTTCGGCGGCGGGCGCCGCCATGTTTGAAAGACGTGCAGTCTTTCAAACATGTTTTTTTTTTTGCTCCTAGGAGCGATCGGGGGGGGGCGGGAATGGTTTTTTTGGTGTTGCTCAATGCCTCGATGTCGAGGCATTAGAGCAACACCGTTTGAGTGAAAAAATCGATCACGGATCGATTTTTTCACCCGTTTAATGACGTGCCGGTCCTGGCACGTCAATTGTCATAATCGTCACGATTTTGAGTGACGTGCCCGGACCGGCAATTGTCATCAAGGGGTTAAAGGAATCCTTTATCATTAAAGGGTTATTGAATTTTATCATGGTTTGGTTATTGCCCATGGGAAGTGTATAAACATGAAAAAGGGGTGTATGTGGATGCTAATTATGAGCACTCAAATGCTGGCTGCTCTTTTCCTTCTCCTCCGGCATGCTTCCTCTTCTGACTTATAAAATACACATTGAAATTAATATGTAAATTAGTCATTTCTTGGAGACAAGCTGTGAATATATAATTCTTATTACAGTTGAGGTAATGTGCCATGATATTACTACCATTATATAAACCACATTATATTTCTTCTTAATACATCTTATTAAGACAATAGAAACCAAGTATTAGCATTATTTATGAAATTTAGGTGACTAGAGTGGCATGTAGCACTGTTAAGGCATCTAAAGTATAGGCATGGACTCAAGACTCTGACAGACCTTACCCCTTAAGGACCGGGACTTTTTTTACACTTCAGGAGACATTTTTATATTTTTACTATGTCTGTTGAGCTGTAATGTCCCTTTTTCTCAATCAGTGTACCCAGAGAATTTATATATGCACAAAAATGGTTTTCTTTTGAAAGCATATTAAAACATGAGATTATTTTGTTCATGTCAAGTAAAATAACTATTTGGCCAATGCAGAGAGGAGCTTAGAGTCACTGATGCCTAGGTGCAAGAACCTTTTCGGTGCCCCCAGGTGGGTGTTGCTATATAGCTTCTCCCCTTAACTAGCACTTATAACACTTACATGCATCATCACTCCAACTCTTTGGGCCCCTAACTTCACCAAGTAACAAGTCACCCACTTACCACAGTGCCAGCTTTGCCCCAAAAATGCTTGACAGTACCGTATTTACCCCAAACAACTTTCCAGTGCCACCTTTCTCCCCCAAATAACTTACAAGTGGTGAGTTTATCCCTAAGCAGCCTGTCATCTTTGTGCCCAAACAGCTTGCCAGTGATATCTTTCTGCCCAAATAGTTCTTTAGTACAATCTTTGTCCCCAAACAGCTTGTCAGTACCATCTTTGCCTTCAAACAGCTTGTCAGTGCTATCTATGCCTTCAAACTGCGTGCCAGTGTCATATGTGTGTCCAAACAGCTTGTTAGTGCCATGTTTGTGTCCAAACAGATTGTCTGGGACATATTTGCCCCCCAAATAGCATTACACTAAATGTATCAGTGACATTTGGTTCTCTGACTTTAAAGAAGGCGCTGAGCACGAGGGATTGGAGGATAGGGAAAGAGGACATTACCGGAAAAGCTTTTTACGGAGGTTCACACCAGGTTCTTAAAGAAAAGTATGAAGAACAAGAGGATGCAGAAGTTGAATGAGGAAGAAAAAAAGTGGAAGTGGTCAGCATAGAAGGTAGGGAAACATTTAGAGAGCATGAGAGAGAAAGTGAACCAGAAGGAGAGTATAAGTGAAAGGGCTCATGATTTTGCTACAAGGGGGTCTGGCCTCATTTTTGTGGATTTGTACGGATTGCAGAATTTGACAAAATTCATAAATTTGCAAATTGTACGAATCCAAATGTGGATAATTATTACCATAGTTTGTTTTTTAAGATACCAGAAGCACAAAGAATATTCTACACATGTATAAAATAAATATGACATTTTTTAGACATAACCCTTTCATGTTTAACAAAACAAACAAGACTTTAATTGAAGAGGAAAGTAGCAACTTTCTCTTGGGGAGAAAAGAATGCTGGCGATAACAATATTTGTAACAATATTGAAAAGCAAAATTAAGTTCCAATCGCTGCTTTTTAGGCAGTCTATTGTCAGGCAACCATGGTAGCAAATGCTAAAATGGATTAAAGTATCAGCATGCTGCCATCTGATTTAACTTAAGATGGATTGTGAAGTCACCAGTGCCCCTCTACTCTAAACTCCATTACCCCAATAGATAAATTGTGAAAATAATTAATTGCAGATGTACTCTAAGAAGCCATAATATTGTAGACAAATTCACAGAGAAAAAAAGACGTGAAGAAATGCTTCTCTATTGCTGAAAATATTCTTGTTTCCACAAAAGGGTGAAGCCACTGTGTGCAGCATGTGGATAGCCTCTCCCCCAATCGAGGGAAGTACCTGTATAATGGGGATCATACCGAGGAGAAGCCAACGAAGAAAGGAGACAGAAAAACAACAAGAAGCAAGAGAAGAAGCAGAGCCAAGAAAAATGAGTTTCCTGTCCATAAAAACAACTAAATTATTATTATCTTTTTCATGACTTAAGGCAACAATGTCATTTACCTGTATCATGCCTTTGGTATGTTGAAAGCCAATGTCAAACAAGATCCAGTGGTATGTACCATTACACTCACTGATCATGATCACAAGCCACAGTTAAATTTACCAATGAACCATAAAATGTATAGATGTTGTCCATAGACATTTCCACATTTTAACATTATATTTTTTCAGGGACTCTTGCTGTATTAGTGTATAGTGCAGATGATTATATACTTTATTTTATGGTCTTTTTTTTTGAACATACATTTTTGTACATGATGATATATAAATAAATCTTATATATTTGTCACTTTGTTACTAATAAATTCATGTATTACTACCACTTCTGTCTGTATATTCTTGACACTCCTTTATTCTAACTCATCAAAATATAAACTATTGTGCCTTTTATCCATTCTACTGTCTCCATAGTAAAGACTCATCTATATGGCTTGTGCTATGAAGTAATGAGATGCAAATCACTGGTATGATCTCAACTCCTATACACCTAATTAGTAACCAGAGCAACACAAGTGAAAAGTTTATCCAAATTATACGAGGAGAAATGCATTTATAAAAAATGCAAGCTGTGCATAATATAATGACCTAGTTAAAGCAGAGAAGTACATACTTTTACATAGTTAAGAATCAATCAAGGTTACTTAAATTGACACATTTACACATTTACCAATGTTTTAAAATTTCTATTGATGTCTTTTCTGTAGTAACAAATTGGCCACAGTAGGCAGAGTTGTGTAAGTACCTTACCCCTAAAGGACCGGGACTTTTTTACACTTCAGGAGACATTTTTTATATTTTTACTATGTCTGTTGAGTCGTAATGTCCCTTTTTCTCAATCAGTGTACCTAGAGAAGTTATATATGCACAAAATTGGTTTTCTTTTGAAAGCATATTAAAACATGACATTATTTTGTTCAAATTATTTTTGTTACTTTTTTAACATTATACAGGGCTGTGCTATGTGTCTTTTCCTTTTTCACCTGATGTCTAGTTTTTATGCTAACTGACTTGCAGTTTTTGCCTATATATTGTTAAAGAATGAAGGAGGGGGTAGAGAAGTCTGCAAACTTGACTCTTCCTTGTGTACACTTGAATAAAGAAGCTCTTGCTTATTCAACTCACTAAATCGGTGTCATTAAACTTCTTGCCGACATTCACAGGTCAAAACAATATTTTGCTTTTAGAAAAATACATGCTGCTTTTATTAAAAAGGAAGCTGCATATTAGCCATTTGTATGTGTTATGTATCTGTTTGTCAAATCTACTAGACAAATGCCTTGGATATGAAGTGAATGTTGGCTAGAATATTTATTACACAAATGTTTAATTGTATGTCAACTGGGAAAAAATAGAAATCTGAAAAAATAAATTAGCTTATAAATAGATTAAATAAGTTTAAATTAAAAAACATTTACTGAACAGATTTGGTACAGCATAACTCCCATCACTATATACTGAGCCAGACATTGACGACAGTGCAGCATAACCTCTATTACTATACACTAAGCCAGACATTGCCGTGGTATGCCTCTGCCCCTTTAGTAGCCTGCCTGTGCCACCTCGGCGCCTGAAACAGTCTGCCTGTACTACCTTGCCACTGAAAGTCTGCCTGTGCCGCCTCAGCCCTTGAAACAGCCTGCACAGGCCCGCAGTGCAGGCTGCTGTATGAGGAAATTCCTTTCCTGCCCAGGTTCCTGCTCCCCCTGCACAGGAAAAAAGTTTCCTCATACAGTGCGCGGGCAGCACAGCATTAAGCTGCAGGCCCGCGCTCGGCAGCTGTCGAGCCAGCGGGCACCCCCCTGATGAGTGGCACCTGGAGCAGAGCGTCTGTCACACTTTAGGTACACTACTGCACATGACTGACAAAAATAACAGCCTCCAGGTCTACGGCTAAAGGATGTTCATAGGAACAACATTAGATAAAACCAGGTTTTTTTGTCAAAGCTAAGCTACATTATTGTATTCTTAAGGATTTCTTTTCATGGGACTTCACTTTTAAGTGTAAATCATATCTAGCGTCTTTAAAAGTGATGGCCATTTATGGTTTATGCAAGGCAAAATAAAACTAGTAAGTACTTACTCATTTAGTAAAAGAAATGATATTATTTGTTATCATTGTTACTGCTGCAGCTAAAGTGTTTAATGCATTGTATTGCAACATGCACAACATGTTTTCTTATCAATCAGGAAATATATTTGGACACAACTGAAACCTTTTCACTGTATAATGTACAGTCAGTACATAAACCAATGATGTGTTTAAGGATTAATTTGACAATTAACATACAAGATTTTCTCAGTAAATAATGCTTTTATTTCACAAAATGTAGACAGTACAGAATTTTGTATTTTCTTTACCTTGCTAAAATAATGCTTGTTTTCCAGAATCCGCATGATTCTGCTTGTTTTTACAAGACTTTCAGTTTGTTCAATCTACACAGGAAAGGTCAATAACTCTCTCGGTAAACCAGAAGCAAATGGCACAGAGCTGATCAATGAACTTACTTCATATTCGAATGCCAAACAAATCAAATTTCCCATAAGATCTGAGTGATGAGCTAAGCAGCAACCTCTCTTAATTTTTAATTCATTTGGTTCTATCGGTCATATATACTGACAGAATACTAAATATTGAAAATGACAAAACATCTCCCATTTATGCAATGTAAAAAATAAGAGTTGAAGAAAGAAGTGTTATCACCATGAAAAAAATGTGATAATTTAATAGCACAATGACTTGAGAAAAGCACACTCACAAAAAAAGTAGCATAAACAACAAAAACATACAAAAACAATTCTAAAGAGAAACAATTGCAATAAGATTTAAAAATCCATAAAGCTAGAGGTGTTTATTAATATCCCATATTAATACTGTATTTGTTTTTAATTGTTTTTTTAATTTATTGATTGCAATTTAGTTTTAAAATGTTCACTTACATTTTGCACTATTTTGCCTGTGACTGTGATGTGTACAAACTCTAATAAAATGAAATACAATACAATGGACTACCCTGTAAAAATGTTTTCAACAAAACCAGTAATGCTGAACATGAGAGGTAATGTCACCACTAGGAGACTCTGTGGTCACTGATGTTTTCAGGGTCATGGGTTCAAATTCCAATGAATGATAAAAACATCTATTATTCAGCTGCCCATGTAGTTAATTCCAAGATTGTGTGCTAAGAGAGCATTTTGAGTCTCACTGGGGGAAAGGTGTTATATAAGAACTAGTTGCTATGTCTTTTATTTTGCGTTGCTTGATCTTATTCCTGTTTACTCTCATAATACCTTATTACCTCATTTGGATAGGGATAGCTGTTGATCAGGGTATGTACGTAGTTTATGACTTTACCTAGCTGTGCTCTAGCTTGATTGTATATGACCTCTGATATCCCAATCTAATTGGACTTGTCACTGGCCTCTACCATTTACTCTTGTCGTCTGCCAGTTGATCCTCTTCCAGACTCTTGTTACCTACGAGTCCCTGTTCTAGGCTCCTCTCAAGTACCAGCACACCACATAGGGTTCGGAGCCTTCAAAGATTTCTGTACAAAAACCTGTACCTATAGTCATGACAACGACAGGTGCAAAATCATGTCATGCGTGAGGCTCTGTTCTTAAGGAGACATGAAATAACTTATTGTGATCTTAAAACATGCTAAGACTAGTCAGGAGTCATGCTAGAAATATCAAGAAAAAATCTAAACCAGTCAAATATTTCTGAGCATGTGCACGTGTTAACTTAAAAGTATAAAGTTTAAAAATGTTCTCATAGTCTTTTGGCTTAAAATAGAATTCATTTGATTCCTTCAGACATCTCCACTTTGGTGTCAGATCCTAAAATACAACCTACTGGTGATAGGATCTGACACCAAAATGGAGGTGTCTGAAGGAAGCAAATTAACTCTATTTAACAAACCACCTCATCTCAATGTACTAACATGTTTCAGTTATTTATCTAGTTTTATTTATTATTGTTTATTCAGTCTTGATGTATCTCACTTATGCTTTATTTTAAGTACTGATGAGTTGGTAAAGTCACTTATAGTGAAGCACTTCCCAGTGACTTAGATGCACACCTACTATGAAGTAGAGAGGCTTCACCAAGATCAGTAACTTACTCTGTGAAGGTATCCCCATCATAGGGGTTCTCTACAACATATAGTGCTTTGAGTGTTTTTAGGGTGTCACATTTTTGTACTTCTGTGAGGACATTCGCTGTTATATCTTATACTATAGCATTGTGTTGCCTTACGTTTCTCAAGAAGGATGAAGTGAGTGCAAATACATATCAGAATGATGGCAGGCACAGTTTAATTTTGACAATTATAATGTATGCTACAAATACTATTACAAATATAATGCTTTAATCTATATTCCAAGCATATGTGTAGTGAGTACTCACTATGATTTAATAAATGTATTTGCATTAAATTCAGAAATGTATTCCCCAACACTCAAAGGAACATTATGTAAATGTTTAAAATGTTTAGTAATGCATTAGAGATACCTAGAAAGGGATTGAAAAAATATTATAATCCTTTACAATTATAAATCTACATATTACATGTCTACATTATCCTGAGTGTTTTCTGCAGCAAAAAAATGTGTATTGCTTCCAAATCCATTTTATCATATAAAACTAGGAGACCAATAAAAGTGCTGTTTTTGGATTAAAAATGTTTGTGTCTGACTGCATGCATCTGTGCAGAAAATAATTAATAAAATACCTTTAGACAGTTAGCTTTTGTTTCTTAATCGAGTGGGGCTTGGATTAGGAACTGTTAAATCAGATATTTACAGCAAGATTATTATAACATACCTTGTATGCTAATGTCCCTCGCTGTATTTACCTCTGCCATTTTAGCTGGATGACTATTCTAATTGTCCTCCACTTCTGTTGTGCAGCGAAGCTAAGTGGAAGGGGCCTTGACAGAGCTAGTAGGTGTGTTTATGGGATGACAGTGATTTAATCTGATAGGTAATGGGTATAAGGGGTTGGACAGTATATATATAGGGGCACACATTTTGTATTAGACTTTCAGACCTACTGTTGTATCATTTGTGGTGAACAATTAAAGGCCTATGAGTCTTTTTTTTGTTTCTGCAGATTGCTGAAGATGGATATTGAGGTGACGGCAGAGCTTCAGCCCACATAGAACCTGACCAGCAGCCAGATAACAGACATAAGACTTGCCATCTTTGTCCTCAAACAGTTCATCCTTTGCCATCATTGTCCCATAAACACCCTGCCTGTGCCATATTGGCACCCCACTTGTGCCATATTGGCACCCTGCTTGTGCCATATTTGCCTTTCCACAAATCAATTATACATCTATGATACACACAAACACATTTACAATCATTCACGAATTCACACTTTCATTCACATAATTCATTCACATAATCGATTATACACAAATCATTTACACATATTCATTAATGCTTTCTCACAACTTCATTAATTCTCTACATCATTCAGACAATTCATCCACACACTAATTCATTTATTCTCTCACTCAATCTCACTCTTTATTTATTTCAATATTCTTACTACCCCCCTTTCTCACTATCTACCTCCCCTGGTCTCTTCTCATAATCTACCTCCCTTCTCATTATCTACCCCCTCTCCCTCCATCCCTATTATCTACCTGCGGTGAGAGCGCAAGGCCTCTGTCTCCCTGCTCTGCTGCGGTGCGCGCTGCTTCACTGCTTAGCGTGGGAATATGATGTCATATTCCAGCACTCAGCATGACATGCCGGCACTGCAACCAAGCTAGAGACCTCATGGAGGGGGCGAAGGAGCGCAGATCGGTTGCTAAAAACTTAATGAGCGAAAACCACTCCACTCCCCCCCTCTCTCTCCTCCGCATAAAAAAAAGACAGCGCTTCAATTCTGGGACAATGGATTGTCCCGGACTGAGGCTGCCCAGGACCCGGGCAATCTGGGACATGTGCTCACCCTTATGCGGCTGGCTCTTAAGATTAAAGGTGGTACAGCAAAGGGGGTGCAAGAGGCTGCAAATGTTGAGAACCCCATCACACCCTTTTCCAAAAATATCTGCTTTTAAGTTATGCCACTGCAGCGAAACCATTTCAGAACTCACCATAACATCAGGCATTTGTGGAAGAATACCCCTGTGGCCTGCCTGGTTCTGGTTGACTAACCTCTCAATCCAAAATGGTAAATACTGTAAATCTCCCATGCTAGCATTGATCATTGGTAATATAGTTTAGTAGCACCTGGATGTCTGTTATTTGGTCAACATGAAAGGTCTAATGAAAATGTATGAAAGACTATTTAAAGAAAATATGACTCTAATATGTAACCAGAATTAATGAAGACATTTTTAGAATTGTATTAAATAGAACAAAGACAAAGAAGAAGATATTTGTGTAAAACCATGTAAAATTAATTATACAACATTTGTTCTGTAAATAATGACAGTGTCAATATCTCTCTACTTTTCTGTTTAAATATAAAATGTGTGCTCTGCAATATTTCAGTATATTTTGCTCCTTTAATGCTGTTAGGTTTCACCCCTTTTGTAATATATTTTTTGCATTTAGTTTCATAAGTTTGTTCCAACGTTCTGTGTTTTTGTTCCATGTCTATACCTCCTCTATTTAACATACCGTATCCAGCTGTTTTATTAGATGTCCATTTCCTCTCATCCTGCTACAGGCATGCTCCTTCCTGCTTCAGTCCGAGTGTCTAGTTTCACATTTTAAACATGATTTGTTGTATGAATCACTAGTCCTGGGGTACTTTGGTACAATGGCAAGCTACACGAGGAACAGATGCAGAATTACCTGTGGCAGGCCAGGATGTGATTGAATAAATGGGGCAGATAGCTGGGGAAACTTAAAGAGATGCCCAGAAGCAGAAAAACAAAGCAAGTAAGCACAGGAAACTGAATGCAGTTGTGGATTTAAATGTTTAATATATTTGAGATACATGCCTCTGTTTTTTTTCATCAAATATGGGACAGACACATAAAAAGTTTTATCATATGTTATATATTCTATGATGCTGCAAGTATAGGAGAACTTAGCAACAGTGTTCAATGTCTGTCAGCTGCTATAGTTAAAAGACATGGTGGAACTTGACAAAGTGCAGAAAACAGATAGAAACAAGAGAAATTATATCATTATGCAAATATATAGGGGGCTAATAGGAGCCACTCTCTGATGACCTATCCATTAACAAGACTGTACAAATAGGAAGATGGCATTCATCCAGTAATTTTCTAGGTATACTGCAGTCAGGCAAAAAGCACAAGTGACCTTGCGCTAAATGCTGAACGTTCCAGTTATTACGAAGGCACAGTAACTACTGGAGCATTATCTTCTTCCATGCTTATCCAAAGACCTGCAAAGCACTGATGATCTGTGACTAGCCAGAACCCCTTTTAATGCATACTGATGACAACTTAATTTAATTATTGTTTTCATAGAAAGCCTATAAAGCATAGAAAGGATTGGTAATATTTTTATTTTCTGTCGCCGAAATGTGACTAGAAAATATTCCCAATATTTCCTTGCTTTTTTCTTTCAAGAAGCTTTTTCATGATTTCAATAATATTGTCAAATTAATTGCTGGTAACAAACATTGAAATCATGTGATTTTAGAGCTTGGTCTCATTGCTAATAATAATATTAATAATAATACATATTTATCCCTGCAAATGCTGCTGTTGTAAGTCTACTCACATGTGAAGACTGGCCCTTTGACTAGAAAAAAATACAAAATGCATATATTTTAAGACTGTGCTACATTGTTACATTACTTTGATACCAAAGTCAAATGCTATTCCAGTGTTTCAAACAGAGATAACGGTTTTTGAAATCTACATACATACATAACTAACTAACATTTAACCCCTTAAGGACAATGGTCGGTCCCTAAACCCATTGAAAATAATGCATTTTGAGCCTGTACATGTACAGGCTTTGTCATTAAGGGGTTAATTTTGTTTGAAACAACACCAATACCTGTTTCTCTAATGTCTCCATTAAATTTGTTTTTGAAGCATTACTTACATTTTAATTTTTTTTAATGGAAAACACACTTTTAAAAAATAATTATTATATTAGTACTAAGATTTTTTTGTAATTTAACTGTTGGTATTTACCTGTATGTATCATTTATTTATAAATCCACACTTGATCATTGTTTTTCCAATTATTTAGATTCATTTCTGCATACAGTATTTTTTCCCAGTAGACAGAATCCCTTGATTTAATTAGTTGTTTTATTATATTTGAATCTAATCTCTTCACTAAAACAATTTATATGCAAATTGATTTCATTTTCGTTAGTAGAATTTTCCACAAGCCTTTTAAGTAAGTAGTGTAGGAAACCATATATATAAGTGAGAGATGAGAGTTATGAGGTAGGTTCTTGGCCATATGTCCTAGTCTCTTTATTGCTTAATCATCCATCCATTTGGCCCATTTTCACTTCATGTCTTACTTCATGATGCACAAGGGTGTGTGTCCCGGCCAAGTTGCGGCACCAGGATTTTAAAAGTCTGTATTTCTATTGGCTCTATTGGTCGCCGGCAGGGGGCTCGTCTTGCTCGTATGGACATTTAACGTCCTGGTGCCAAAGCTGCTGTGTAGTACGTACTGCGTTAATCCAGTATTAACCCCTTCTACAAAAAGAACTAAAAAAAAAACGAACACACAGAATGTACACGAATACTCGCCCAAACCATACAAAGGATCATTAAGACGAAGAGTTGGCCGGCGCCCAAGTCTAGTTAATATTGGTTTTTACTTGACAAAGGGGGGTTTACACTCTGGAAAGTTCCCCCTTAAAATGGAATGTTAGTCAAATAAATAGGTATCATTCTATATTGTAGTACTCATTTTTTCATATAGAATATTAAATATAGAAGAGTATTTTAATTTATGCTAATGGAAAATATTACAATTATGTTAATCATATTAGGAGTACTTTCTTCACATTCAAAAGGAGACAGCTCCTGGATGTCCAGTATGTGTTTTTAAAATATACAACTATTCCGTTACCATGTTAAATAATTATAGCACTCACAAAGAGAGAAAATATTCCTTATAAACATTATAAATACCACAGTGTTGCAGTACATTATAGTAGCATATTAGTTCAATAATAATGAGAGGAGCCACATTTTAAAAAAATATATAAAAAATTGAAGAGAGGTAAAATACTTGGTTTTGAAGCATCTTTGAAGTATCATGATTGAGTGTATTAAATGAGCATAATCAAAGCTGCTGTGGAGACATCAAACATATCGGCAGAATGCAAATAACAGTGAACCACTTGATCAGCTTGTGGTGGTTGTTCATGCTGTTATTCTATTATAAACCATCACTAAGCTGGTAGTATACTGAGCTATGGCTTACTGTGACTGGAATGGCTGACATTATGAAAGAACAAACAGATACTGTATGTATTTTTAATGTACACTGTCAAATAAATGCTTAATAGCATGTCATGCCTCTTCTATTAACTGTGAGTAGCTCAGGCTTTTAATAATTTTACATGTAATTTCATAAATATGAAATTATTGTTCAACCTTGCACCTTGTATATCTACGATCTATTTATCTATCTATCTATCTATCTATCTATCTATCTATCTATCTATCTATCTATTTTAATGGGCATTCAAAAAAATATAGGTATGTCCAGGTATTCAAAACATTAACATATGGGTAAGACGATGTAAAAAAACTAAAATACTTACAGTACACAGAAAAATAAAAAAAGAAGGAGAGTTTAGCATAAAGTTTTATGCATGCTGCTCATTTATAAATATGATGTTTTTATTATCATAAGCACAATCAATTCTATTTGCAGTTAGTGGCAGGGCTGGAAGCAGGACAATTCACTATCTTACCCTTCCACTCTTTTCACTCACAGTTGAATGTATGTACATATATTTTTATTTATATTGTGTAATTAGAGTTACACGAAGACGAACACAAAGAGTTGGCCGGCGCCCAAGTCTAGTAAAAAATCAGAAATATAGATTAGGATGTCCTCTGTATATAGGTGGTATTGGAAATCAAAAGAATATATCAGTTGTCCAAGTGAAGAGGTGTAGATGGACAAAAGAAATGGCCCAAAAACTGAGCCCAAGGAAGACCCACAGATACAGGTACAGGAGAGAGGAACAAGTTCCAGTTAAGGAGACGCTACTGTATGTTCAGTGAGGAAGGATTTGAACCAGGAAAGAGTGGTCATGGATGCCATGAACATGAAGGGTTTGTAGAAGGCGGCAGAGAGGTTCAAGATTATTAGCAATGAGAAATGGCCTTTTGTTTTAGCAGTGATTACTTTTCAATGTTTATACCATAATCACTTGTTATAGACAACATCCCAATCCAATTGCAGACCAATAAGAAGCATATTTGCTTAAGTTTCATCAATAAATATGCATGTGGTATTTTCAAGATTGCAGAGAGATTTTTCTATTCATTTATAGAACCCAGAATTACATTCAACATATTTTCCATACCTATAAAAATTGTATGCCCTTTTACTTTTTGCTCTTAGGTGATTCATCTTTTTGCAAGAAAAAACGCAAACACTGTCTTTTACTATAAAATCAATACACGCCGATTAAGAGTAATTTAGTAATTATTCATATTAACACACAGAAATCAGTGCTATTAATCTTTTAAGCTCTTTATCAATTGTTTAATTGGTTTCACTGAGTTGGTGACCTTTTCTTTGCTGACTTTAGCACTTTAAAATCCAATGCAGCTAAGAAACTTGAAAAACCCATAGTTCATAGACATCGAAAATATTTTGACTCATGTTTTTTAAAAATCTTTAATGGCACTATATATAACTCACAGTACTTAACCAAAATGCCTTGGTGCAATCCAAACTATTACATTGCAGTTTATTCATATTGACAGTAGATTCTGTAGCACAATTACAATAGGGAAACTGAATATTAACCCCTTAATGACTTTAGGACAATGGCTGTTTTTCCAGAGTTGCTGTTTAGCTGTAATTTTTTTCTTTCTCATTTAGTGCACCCACACACATTATATATTGGTTGGACAAACAGGGCTTTCTTTAGATACCATTAATTTTATCATATCATCTAATTTACTATAAAAAAAAATATAGTGATTTTTTTTTAAAAAAGGATTTTTTCTCACTTTTGTTTAAACATTTTTTACTCATCTACTACCTGTCCTGAGTTTAAAAAATACCTAAAGTTTTTCTTTTTTTTGCATGTTATAGGGCAATAATGACAAGTGGTGTTTTGCTATTTTAAAAACTGGTCATTGTGGTATTTAGGAAATCTTTGAAGTCGGCCAATGCAATTCACCTCATCAAACCATATATTTCTGAAGACTAGACACCCCAAATGCTAGTATTTTAACTCTTTCCATGCCCTAATTCTACCACCAGTGTGGTAGTATTTTTTTTCCACACATATTGTATTCAGGTATGAATTTACAGCTCCTGGTATATGTCACTGTCAAATATATCAACAACATCATGTCAGCAACATTTCCTGAGCATAGTGATACCCCACATGCATAGGTTTGTTGGGCTGTTTGGGGAGTAAAAGGCCACATTTGGGAGGTGTGCATTTTTCAAATTGGAATTTTGACATGTTGAAAATTCTACCCCATATCCTATTTGGGGATCTTTGAAGCCAGCAAATTCAGTTTACCCCATCAAATAATTTATTTTTGAAAAATAGATACCTCAATAGTATTTCAAATGCTGGTATTTTAACTATTTCAATAGACACATTTTACCACCAGTCATTGTCAAAGTTTGTGGTAGTAATTTTATTGTTTTTTTTCCATGCACATTTTACTTCAGGTATGAATTTACTGCTTCTAGTATATGTCACTATCAAACAACAACCCAATATGTGTGCATCAACATCTCCTGTGTAAAGTGATTCTCATTGATGTGTCAGTTGGCGCCGCCATCTTGTGAGAAGCAGCAATGATTGTGGTTGCTTTTCAGAGCAATCACAAGGAGATCCGGTAGAGATGTTGTGTTGCTGAATGCCTCGAATGCCTGCTCATAGCTTCCTAAGCTGCCATCTTTGATGATCAGTTCATTAGTGGCCATTTTTGTTGGGGGGGTGAGGGTTTTCCTCCCATTTCTGATGTAATTGATGACTCATGGAAATACTCTCAGCCCCACTGTAATTAGCTATTTAATAGACTTGTGCAGAAGGTGAAAAATTATTTTGGGATAATTTTTTGTTACTTTTTAGAAATTAGTTTTCAGCAAACAAATTTAGTTTCCTGCCCTTTCTTTTCAGATGAAATTCAGAAAGGGGGGGTTCTAATTTGGAAATGATATCGGGGGCCAAAGATACATCCCTCTGCCCCCCAGTCCTGTCTGTGCCTGTATCTTCCACTCCTCACCTACTAACTTACCATCTCCAGCTGTTTTCTTATATCAACAGATTTCTAGCCTCTACCCAGGCTGCGGAGGTGCATGTCTTTTGTTTCCCTGTCTTGCTGTGGTCCATTTCTGCATTTATGTATGTTCTGTCCTGAACCTCTGATTCCTTGATTCCAGTCTTGCTCTTTGCTTCAGCTCTGTTTCCTTTAAAACGTGTGCCCCACCCATGTGTTCAGTTTGTCTCAGTATGTCTCTCTGATATGTGTATAGATTCAATGTTCAGTTTATTCGTTTATTGTGGCACTCGCCATATAGAAAACTACACATTGCAAGATAATTTTATATAATATATGTTGCGGTAGACAGTCTTGTCCCTAATCGTGTGGAATGTAGTTTGCAGTTTGTCCACCACACAAGTTCTAAAAAATATCCTTCACAGAACTGCACGGTAGGGACATATTCTATGAAAATAACCATTGAGACCATCCAATTTGAAATCTAAATCACTGAATTTTTTTCCCTAATCTTATTTAAAAATGTGTAACAGCTTTGTACTATTGCATATTCATATTCTACATTTATAAATCTTTCCCATGTCTAATTAAAACATGGTGCCTAAAGCTATCTCATTATTTTATCTGCAATGGTTATTCGTTTTGAATACAATCATCTGCTCAACATTTTCTTTCAATGCAAAATGAGCAAATGGGTATTTTATCGTCGGCCAGTATATATGTTGCACCATATGGTATATATGATATTATATACATGTTGCAGTGACTGTGTAACTAGATGAGTGGGTCTACTGTAGTAGCTAATATCAATGCTCATAAGGCTTACCTACTTCAGCTTGGCTTTCAAAGAGTCTTGTGGCCATTGCTGTTTCTAAAGGTTTTGGATGCCACGGACTACTTACATTTGTCAATAAATGGCCTAGTGATAAAATCATAATAACATTGTTTTATATCTTTGGTATACATGTTTTCCAATAGAAATTAATATAGTATACTGTATCACATTCTTTGTATCACTTAAACAGCAGCTTACTGAAAGTATCACACAACATGTGCTAACATTTGGATACAACAGGGGCATACCTAGAGTATTTGGCACCAGGGGCGGATCCTGTATGTGGCACCCCCCCCACACACAAACACTTTAAAACTGCATAGCTTCTATCGTTATATACTGGTGCAGACATTGAAGGTGGTACAGCATTATGGTTATCACTATATACTGAGGCAGACATTGATGGGGTACAGCATAACACCTATCACTATATACTGAGGCCGTACAGCATAACACCTAAAACTATATACTGAGGCAGACATTGACAGTGGGACAGCGTAATCCCTATCACTATACATTGAGCCAGACCCTGATAATAGTGCAGCATAACGCCTATCACTATATACTAAGCCAAACATTGATGTGGTGTAGGGCTACCACTTCATTGTTTGGCTTAGGGATGCACCGAAATGAAAATCTACCGCCCCCTCCCTCCCTTCCTCACTCCCTTTGCACTATCTACCCCCTCCCTCCCTTCTCACTATCTACCCTCTCCCCCTTTGTAGTTAAAGGTTTTGGACTTACCATCTGGGAGCACAACGCCTCCATCTTCCTGCTCTGCCGCTGCTTCCTGCTCTGACATCATATTCCGGCGCTCAGCATGACATGCTGGCACCGCGACGGAGTTAGAGGCCTCGTGAAGGAGACTGAGGGGCGGCGAGCGGTTGCTAGGCGCCCCTCTCTCCTCCGTGTAAGAAAAAAAAATTGACGAGGCTGCTGGGGATTCGGGACATGTGGTCACCCTAGCTTGTGGCCCCCCCCTGACGAGCGGCACCTGGGGCGGAACGACCCCCCCCCTCGCTACGGTATATGCATTATCCACTTACATTTTACACTGATTTATGCTGTATCACATTTTACCAGAAGGGAAACAAAAAAATAATTAAATATTGATTTAATATTTAATTTAATATTTAATATGATATTAGTGGTTATATTTTTAAAGCTACTTTTCATGCATATATCTTTAAGCAAAATACATCTATTTATAGGCATTCAAATTTGGCATTTTTTGTCCATTAATTTATTTAAATTCTTTGTCCTTGTCTTTATGCTGTTAATTGAATCGACAGCATAAAGATAAATTTTCCAATAATATGCTGTATTATCAATGGAACATTCTAAATGTCAAACAGAAAGAGCAACAGCGTGTTTTACAAAGACAAAATAAACAAATCCATAATGACATTTAGGGAATATTTGCTGATCTGTTCCTCACAAATGTAATTAAGACAGCCAAAGCCATTATTTTTTTAAATACTAAACATAATGTAAATCATATTATTTATTGATTTATAAAGTACCATCATATTCCGATGCACTGTACAATTTCATAAAACATAGTACATTTTCACTCACAGAAAAGGTAAGAAGGGCCCTATTCAAACAAGCTTATAATCTTGAAGGAGTGAATATACACAAAAGGTAAAAGTGACATTCGTTATGAAGCGAGGTACCGGTAGGGATGAGGCGTAGGCGAAGTTAAGACTAGCAGAGGTCGGTTCAGGCAGCGTAGGTTCATAAATTATTAGGCAAGCAAAGGGTCAAACTCCAAGAAGACAAATAAGCAATGCATATAATCACACAAAAGTGAATACACAGAAAGTACAGTACATCTGATTTATAGGGAGGAGGGAGGGGTACCCTCTCTGACGTTATGATTGAGGCTTATTCCAATCATCTGGGATTGCCGCCTACTGTCCCTTTAAGAAGCCGTCTGGTGTGCGCGAGAGACAGAACGAGTTGTTCGTCTCTGTTGGGACGGCCCTCCCCTCGTGTTCCAGGCGTGCTGAAGACCACGGTGCAAGGAGGGAGATCGTGGCACTGCCACTACGCCGAACACCTCTCCGTGCTTCACCATGTCGGCAGCACATGTTGAAAGGAGGATGCGGCGCGGGAAGGAGGTGAATACCGCGGCGGCGACCTGACACTGCCATACTGATTGTGGTCTGTTTATTGGATTAACCACAAAACATTAAAGAACCAGCATCATATTTAACTGTTTCCATGAGGTACTTTCCCATATGGCTAACTATCTGTGTGCATCAAAGATCTATTTTGGTTTCATCTGACCACAGTACTCAATCCAATTTGACGTTCCAGTAGTGTCTGGCAAACTGAAGACGATTGAGTTTGCTTTTGAATGTGAGTGGAGGCTGAATTCTTGAAGCTCTTCCAAACAACTTGTGGTGATGTAGGTGAGGTCGGATTGTAGTTTTGTAGACTTTCTGACCCCAAGATTCAACTAACTTCTGCAATTCTCCAGCTGTGATCATTGAAGATTTTTTGGCCACTCAAACCATCCTCTTCACAGTACGTTGAGACAATATACTGTAGACATACATCCCCTTTCAGGTTAATTCATAACGTTTCCGGTTGCTATTACTATCCAGCTATGTGAAAGTGTTACCTCATATTTAAAAGCCTGTGAAACAGGAAGTAGTAGTTAAACTATTTCCTGTTGCTACTCACCTTGGTGTACTAAAAATGTAAAACATCACTGGGAATATACTTTAAATATATTTTTTTGATATGAATTCATAGTGGTGCCAATAATTGTGCAACACAATTTCACAATTTTTAGTTTTTTGCAATTGTTTGAAAGTATGTACTTTTGGGTATTTTTTAATAAAAGATCAAAGAGTTAAACAAAAAGACAATTTTTCATAGCCTTATTTTCTTATATATACAAGGGTACCAATATTTACAATATTAGTGGATAGCACTGTATATCAAATGCACCGTTTTGTTCGAGTTGGGTGGACAATGAAAATACCTGTCAAACCCTTGGCACCCAAAGGCTACAACCAGTCTATGAAATTAATCAGTCAGACATTGTTACATACCTTTTCATGTTATAGGAGTTAAATGAGAATGAGTAATGTTATGAATTCATTTTCAGATCTCTGCGTAGAACAATACATGTGAGATGACTCAGGCAACTACTTTGAGAGAAAATTATATATACAAGCCAATAATGCTGCATGTACAATATTGAGCCGAAAAGCTTGGATTACAAAGACAACATTCTCAGTAATTATGTCTGAAACAGAGCAACACACTAAATGGACATTAATGATTGAAAGGCAGGCAAACCCCTTGTATTACATCCGGTTTCTACATTGCAATAAACATCTTAGCTATAACCTCTTGACATCAGTACAGAATGAGGATTATTAATCGATAGATACAATATTTTCAGTTTAAAAAATCATATGACGTACTTTTCATCTAGTGAGCATAAGAGAGCTTGCATATTTAATGTAGGCGGATAGTAGGATATGTTAATGTAAATTGAGTTAAATATGTGGTTCAGCAGTTTTATTTATTCTTATAGCTTATCCAAGGAGTAACCCCCAAAGTAAAACATGAAAAATGCTAAATGTTATTTTTAGTTGTCTTTGTGGTAGGTGACTTGAAGGAAGACTTCATACTGCTACACTGTTACTTAGCTGTCCTGTAGTTAGCACAACTAGCCCTGTAGTTAACACAACTAGGATCTACCATGATCAATAAATAAACCAGAACCTCTATAAAGAAAGAACTGCTGCAGTTTGTTTATTAAATTATCCGCTTAGCTACACTAACATGCAAGTGCATGTGACTTTAAATGTTTCAAATTAAATCACACAAATTAAATGAAAATAATATCCCTGGCATTTTCCCACCCTGTGTGTGGGGATAGGATAAATATCTTATCATTCCTATCCTCTGCCCAGGAGGATGGGGATAATTTACAACAGAATAGACTCAGGAATGTACCCCCACCCTCTTCCCATTGAAGTAGAAAATGTCCAAAAACTTTTGCAATGGATTGACCTCATTCTATGGCGCTTCTGTATGGATTGCGGGGGTAGTGGTTAAATACAAATATATAAATATAACAATAATATTATAACATTATAATAAGAATCTCTAGAGAACAAATTAGGTTAAGGAAAGAACATGGGTCTATCAAATTAAAACATTCTGTTGATCCAGAAAGCTGCAAAAAAACCTACATTGAAGGAATTCCTAGTGGTTTTGCAAAAGTGCGGTGCCTCTGTGCACCGTGAATGGAGGCTGTCCTCATGCTCCAAGAAATCAGAAAACGCAGATGGATTCGCAGAGAAAGAGAAGCATGTATACACTTCTTTCTCCACAGATTCCTCTGCATTATTCTTACCACTTGAAGTACTTTTCCAAAATGACAAATCTATGACATGCCCTATGAGGACAGCCGCTCCCCCATTCTTCCAATCGAGTGAGAAGGTGTGCTCATAGGCTCCACCTTTTTGCAGAGGACAGGTTAACAGAGGGGGTAGTGGGGAGAAGCGAACCAAGAATAAATACAGAAGAACAAGAAGAGGCAAGATAAGAAGTGGAGCTGAAGACAGAGACAGAGATAATTTGTTTTCCTCTAAATCCGTTCATTTGCATTTGTCAATCTCATTTACCACTTGGATGCCCATTCCTCAAATTTTACCAGCTACTCTTGCAGGGAATTAATATCTACTTCAGACTTTATTAACGTACATAATTTTGTGTAATCTGTAATCTAGTGGATACATCTCATAAAATGGTCGTCAAGGAACAAAGACTTATTCAATGAGGATTTAAATGCCCAAACAGAAGTTCAGGCATTTGCTGCGGGTGACATCATCTTTGACGTTAAAATATGCTTAAGGGTCCTTATGTAAAGTATTCCAAGTTGAAATATATATTTTGTTCAAAGCAAAAAATATTATGTTTATTAAAAAAATATCTTTATATCTCACGGTGATATGAAGTTGTGATGGATAGAAGAACCATTTACTTTAAGGCAATCAAATATTTACAAAAAGGTTAGAAGAAAAGGTTAGTGTGAATGATTTATTTTCTATTTTGGCATTTTCTTGTCCAGCAGCAAGTGATGACTACCATTAATTAAATAAGTCCAGCAGCATGCAAAGTGACCTTTTTCATATGAACACGGTGCATTTGTTTATTGATTTTCTCAATTGACAGTTAACTTACGTGTCTGAAACAGCTGTAAGTAGAAAGAATCTGCGAGGGTGCAGAGCCATTTCTGCTAATTACCTTTTTCAATATAACATTATTTGCAGAACTGCAGGGAACTGTTTGAAAAAGACAGGAAGGAAACAAAAAATATTTATGACCAGTAGGGTCTATCACATTAAAACAGTAGCTGACATTTTAAAGACATAAAAGCCGTATTTATCTTTCTTGTTTAACCTTTTGATCTTTTCTTCAAACAATATACAAAAAATTTTATTTAAGAAATTGTCTTTATTTGCTAACTAAATATAACCGACCCATGTAGATGGGAACAGATTATATATGTTCATGATGTGGTCTCTGTAATTCTCTACCAGGCTCCAATATATATGTGTGGCAAATTACGTTAGAAACAAACTTCAAGCAGAACAAAATGGACAGGCTAGATGGCCAAAATTGTAATCTGTCATCGTTCCATGTTTTTTAAAAATATTGGACTTCAGTCTTAACCTTTAAAAAATGGGCCCTCTCACGGTGCTCTTCCAGCCTGTGGTAGACCTATCGATAAATGACACTGGCTCATGAAATCATCAATGGGCCAAAAACAAAAAAATAATAATTTTTTATTATTTTTTTCGGATAAACCTGTGTTGTGTTTGCAAAAAAGAGTGTTTTACATAAAAAGTAGTGTATTACATAAAATTTTTACAGGTAAGGAGAGAGCCTTGCTCAAATTAACTTATTATCTAAAAGGACATCGGATATAGTACAAAAGAGGTAATATCTTAGGGATGGACCGGTCACACTAGTAAAAGTATTTTCTAAAGTGAGATAGTGTCAGGGTACCACTGAATCATGACAAAATCCAAAGCATAAGACAGCACCAGAATAGGAGTTGGGCAGGCCGGGTCATACACAGGAAAAACACTGGAAGCACGCACTCACGGGTCTGGAACCATGAAAGGACAACTAGCAACTGAACTAGCTGGATAATTATAGTCACAGCCTGAAGGAGGAGGAGGGGTCAGCTGGATTCAAAGGTTATAAGAGGAAGGGGGTGCGGCCTAACAAACAGCCATGAGGAGGAGGAAAGCCAGTATAGGTAGGGCAAAACCCTGACATATAGAAACATTTTGTAAGTGTTGAAAAACTAAAGGCAGTTTTGAAAAACTAAAGGCAGGGGAAAAGACCTTGTAACACTAATGAGTCACATGACACCTGGGAGGGGAAATGGCTAATTGGGCCCAGTTTGGACATTCCCACTTAGGGGTATACTCACTTTTGTTGCCAAGGCTGTGTGTTGAGTTATTTTTAAGGGAACAGCAAATTTACACTGTTATACAGGCTGTACACTCACTACTTTATATTGTGTCAGAGTTTCATTTCTCCAGTGTTGTCACATGAAAAGATATAATAAAATATTTACAAAAATGTGAGGGGTGTACTGACTTTTGTGAAATACTGTAGAAGATGAAGATGCAGAAGAAGATGCAAAAGTGGTCGGCAGAGAAAGCAGGGAAACATTTAGAGAGCTTGAGAGAAAGTGAACAAGAATAAGAGTGTGAGACAATGTGAGTGAATGTGGACCCACAAAACATTTTTGCTTTGTTTCTTCCAATTTGTTGGAGGTCTAGTCTGGATTTCAGGGGTTCGTACAAATTGCCAAATTTACCAAAATTCAATAACTTTGCAATTCATACCAATTTCAAATGCACAAGTGTAATGGGCACAATGAATTTTATTTGTGCACCATGGCATAGCATTTGGATCAATCAGAAAGGTACATATACATTAGCACATACCAAAGTGTTAGTGCCCCTCTCAAAGTCACCTAGATACTTACACTAACATACCAGATACTCACACTACCGTATTTGCTCGATTATAAGATGACCCTGATTATAAGACGACCCCCCAAAATCAAAATATTAATTTAGGAAAAAAACAAAAAGCCTGAATATAAGACTACCCTATAGGAAAAGTTTTACCAGTAAATGTTAATTCATGTAAACTATTTTTTCATATTTAATAAAAGCTATGATTGAGAAAAATATCTATTTTTTTATTTCCTTTTATTTGCCAACTATGCCACCTCTTGCCCAAGTTATGCACATCTGCCCCAGACATGCCTTATACCCCCCTATTTGCCCCTCTGCCCCATGATATGCCTTATATCCCTATATGTCACTCTGACATATAGGGGGTTAAAAGGCATATCATGGGGCTGAGTGGCATATAGGGGGTTAAAATGCATTTCTGGAGGTATATATAGCATGGCATAGGGAGGCTGTAATCCCACTACTATCATCCCCAGGTTCCAGCATGTACTGGCTGCCTTGGCTTAATAGGAGTGTGATTGCTGTTAGCAGTTATATATATAACTGCTAACAGCTAAATGCATATATATATACCTCCAGAAATGGTAAATGCATATATATATATACCTCCAGAAATGCATTTTAACCCCCTATATGCCACTCAGCCCCATGATATGCCTTTTAACCCCTATATGCCATTTTCTGGAGGTATATATATGCATTTTCCAGCATGTACTGGCTGCCTTGCCTTGATAGGAGAGTGATTGCTCTTAACAGTTATATATATATATAAGGCAGCCAGTACATGCTGGAACCTGGGGATGATAGTAGTGGGATTACAGCCTCCCTATGCCATGCTACCACCCCCCCTTATACATCCATGCTATCACACACACACTCATTCACAAACATTTAAATACTCATTCATTCCATTATTCACACATACTTCACACATTAAATCACAAAAACCCTCCCCCACTCCCTTACCTGAACTGCAGATCTCTCACTCGCAGACTTCTGCAGGGGCCCGGCTGTGCGAGCAACTTCTCTGGCCCCGCCCCAGAAGAAGGAGGGGGGAGGTAGAGTTCTGTGAGGACGCTTCCTGTTCTCCTGCTGCTGCAGAAGAGACGCTGCTCGCGAACAAAGCCTGGTAAGCAGCCTGGCCCCAGTAGAATGAGGTCTGATTAGAAGACGACCTCGATTATAAGACGAGGGGTATTTTTCTGAGCATTTGTTCTGGAAAAAACCTTGTCTTATAATCGAGCAAATACGGTATATAAAAAAAAATTGAAAAGGGAAAGCACTATGCCAAACTTTATCGATATTGAAACAGTTCATAAGTAACAAGGCCAGTGCTTATAGCGCATCAAGATCATTATCGCAGAGAATACTGCAGTGCTGGATAGTTTTGGTAACACACACTGACTCAGACTAATGCTGCCTCACCAACTGCTCGACGGTTGCAGCCATTCCAAGCACTGCCTGGCACTGGTGGCTACAATCTCGCTCTCTGTGCTCAAAGATTTAATGTGACATGTTTTTTATGCTTCCCCTTAGGATAACAGATGGCACCGGGGGAGTAAAAAGTCTGTTGACCTTCCATTCCCTAAATGACAATGTATTCTCTTGCAAAGAACGTGTCATATTATATAACAAATATTAATAAATCCATCATTTATGTCATGTTATGGGCCCCATCAGTCCTTTCTTACTTAAACACCATGTAGAGCAGGCCCAAAGTGGCTATCTGGAATAATGGGCCAGTGCTAGATGGGGCTTGGTCACTTACCTTTACTGCGGCTTGTGTTACAGAAGAGGTCCCTTAGTGAACAAACGTAATTGGGTAAGAGCATAGCATACATGACCTATCAGCCACTGGCATTAAAGTGTCAGTCTGGCCCTGAATTAGATGGTCCCCTGACCAGTGTACTGGATGCTGGGCACATTGGCAGCACCATGATTATCAACATGTTGCCATGTTTTCAAAGAGTATACATAGTAATAATAAGTAGACTTGGGTGTTGGCAGAAGGTTAGTTTTTGGTGAAAATATTGTCGCCTAAAATCATCTGTCTCCCTCTTCGTATTAGCATTTTTGTTTTTGGAAATTCTATCAGTTTGTCCAGTTTTTATTGAAAATGCATAGAAGAAGTTGAATTGTTAAAAGTTAAAATGGCAAAATTCTCTTTCTCTTAGTATAGTGAAAATGGCGGCTGGGGTGATGAACGAATGAACGTAGATTTTCATATTGCGCATAGTTTTGTTTGTTGTTCAATGTTGCATTAGTTCGTTGTTCAGACCAATGGATGAAACTATAAAATTCGACACGAAAACGCATTTGTCCACAAAACGAATAATTATATAGACAGTAGTATGTTGTACAATGTTAGCATTAAAACACAAGATAAACAACTGAAGCTCTCCCTTCTACTATATTTATTGTAGAATGAATTATAGGAAGATTTCAATGTAAGAAAACTACCTAGAGATGTTCAGCCATTGATGTAATGTCTGTATATTTTCATAGAAATTGGGATGAAGAGCAAGATGTACATTCATATTACAAATCCTGTAAATATCAAATATATCCTATTGTCTGATTATCAGTCTATCCGTCTGGAAGAGATATAGCACAGGGAATGGCGTCTTCTCCTTGCGTCCCTCAATGTTACTGTCCGTGTGGCCGTTGCGGTGTTAAGGGTCTGCAGAAGGAAAAACTGCAGAGCTTCTGAGAGCTGGAAAACTATAAAAGTGATTGATTGAAACGTGCCTGGTACAAAACACAGGCACAAAACACTGCTTTTCTTTTTTTTGTCTGCCTATAATGAGTCGTGTTGCTCCTGCATAAACAGTAACATATGTACTATTCACTAACCCATGAACCATGCATATAAATATTCATATACATGTACACATGCACACACACACACTGGTAGACACAGACCAGACCAGCTTTTAGAGACAGAACGTCACATGCGATTTTCCTGAAAGAAAATAATCTGATTTGCTCAAATGGTTGTTTGTGATCTGCTCATGTACAGCATCCAGACCCCATTATAACCAAGGCCTGGACTCTATGGATGACGCGGCCACCCAGTTCTGCCCAGCGAGACATGCTTTTGCAGCTATTACTCATGTACAATAATCCAGGGAGGTGTCATGGTTAATTCTGACATACTAAGTTTAAGTCTGGCTGGAATACATCTCAGGCAGACCCAGACAATGTTTTTTATTAGGCCATTGCCAACACTGACCATAAACTACCATGCACACACAGAAGCTGTTACTGTATTGTATTGTATTGTATTGTATTGCTGTAATACTTGCCAGGTTCTTGCTTCCACATTTACCCTTAAACAGTGCTAGCTGTGCGCTGTAAATGCATATCACTGGAAGTGCATGCGCATACAGTCAAGCCTGAGAACATGAATGGTTATGCATTGGATGGTCACATATTTGCCTCTACGGGCTCATTCACCAAATTATTCATGTCCTTAACAATTCCCCTAAATAAAACTTAATGTAAAACTTAAGTAGTTAAATCTTAATAGTAATGTACTAGAATACACTATAACTTACATATTCTTGGTACTAAAACAGTAAGCAACGCTGCAACCACTCAATATATAATTCCCTTGTAGAATAGATTGTAAGCTTGCGAGCAGGGCCCTCTTTACCTAATGTATTGTCATACTCTTTGAAGGTATGTACTCTGCATATATGCTGCATAAAATGTTGTATAAATACAAGACGATAAGAAGGTCTGTTCATTTATTAAACGTGATATATAATGTTTAAAAATCATTTCTAACCCTTTATGTGCTGTACTTTCTTTCTTATGTCAGCATTATGCTTAGGCTGCGTGGGGTATATGAATCAGGTTTTCTGATAGAGCTACCTTTGAGATTAAAAATTATTTCTTATGAAAAGTTCTAATTAACATAAAGACAAAGGGGTTTTTTTTTGCTTTTGTTTTTTTTTTCCCCTACGATAACCCAAGGGCAGCTTGTATCCTATTTTTTTCCAGAAGGGGTCACTATTTCTCCTTTGTTAAACATGTTAAGAATGAGCACAGCTTTACCAAAGCAAAATTGGGTTTCAGGTTAACTACCATGGTTCCCCGACATGTTACTTCCCATCCAGTAGTTATGGGGTTACATGAAAAAACTGACTCACTCGCTTCATGACTGAGGTGAAGGTAAAGTTTCAATATTATTAGACGCATAAGCTGCAGGCAGTATTAAACTGACACAGGTTCATTATAATCCTGTAGACTACATATATTAAACAGATGTGAATATGCAGGATAGTGCATCCTGGTGATTCAATAACTCATGCATCTTTGGATTTAGGTTTATGCTGTCAGCGCTTGCATGCTGGCTGATATATCATTTGCTAAAGCTCAAATAATACTATTTTTAATATGATCTCCTTTAGCATAGATATTATGTGCATGGCAGAAATTCAGTGAAATAGCCATTGATCTAATGCCTGAAAACAATTCCCAACATCATCAAAACCTTAATGGTGACTATGTCTATAGAGACTGTAATAAGGGTGTTCATGCAGCTTCTCACACAAGATAAATGGTGATTTTATAGCAGGGTCATATCAGGCTGGGAGCTTAACCTGCAGTTTGCAGTTTGAGCATCTTCTGCATTCATCAGATTTGAGTGTGCATAAGGACATCAGTGAGCAAACAATCAAAGCCTACACAATGCGGAACTTTTAGAATATCATCCCCACACAATGTCATGATGGATTCATGTGGGCTAGAGGAGGTCCATGGCCAGAATACGTAAGTCATCAAGGACCCAATGCCTCCGGTAATATTGATTTTTAACCCCTTAAGATGGGTCATCATAGTGCATTCTAATAGAACATTCTATTATGCCCTTCTGTATTTCGCATGAGCAGGAATATCTCCCAGCTGAAGTGTAGGAAATCATTCTTTCTCCTGTTTGCTGACAGGGCTATCTCCACTATGTAAGCAGGGACCTTCATCATTGGTGCTGTGGGAAAGTGTCCTTATACTGGTAGGTTTTGAATGCCTGAACAGAACTTAGCTGGAGCCCGGCTTCCTGATCACTGTGTGATCAGCAGACAGAGAAAATAATAAAATGAATACAGGTAAAAAGACAGAAGTAATCAAAAATATGGTATAGTGCTGTGATACATGCTGTGTATAAAGTATATGCTGAATTTGCTTGGCAAGATTGCATGTGTCCTTAAGGGTCTTGGCAACTATCACTAAAGCTCAGAGTTCAAGACCTACCTAGTCATTCTGCACTGACTAGTCAAGAAGATAGAGCTCTGTCTAACTAAATAAATTAAATCCAATCCACTGAAAAAGTGGTGAAAATCACCACTACCAGTGCAACCACAACCAATCTTGGGGCTACCACTACTACCTCTGGCGCTATCACTAACACAATGGGAAGCAAGCAGTGGCACTGCTAGATCATAGCAGCAGATCTATTTTTGCCCTAGAAGATAGTGAGGAAGAAGAGGGAAGGTCTATTCTTGAAGCAGAAGTGGACCTTACTGTGCCTTCTGCCCAGGTGGAAAAGGATATGATCGTCTTTGATGACGTTATTGATTATGACATTGACATGGATTTAGAGTATGGTCCAGACTTGGAGGAGTCAAGCAACACATTTTCCAGTTCCTCTTTCCACTGTTCAGAAGCAGCAGAAAAAGCGTATTCTGACACAGGTTCCCCTTCATGCATTGGCAATACCACCACCACCAGTATCACAACCATGACAAATATAATTATTGACCAAAAATTAAATAAAATAAACTAAGGGAGGAGAGGGCAGGCCTACCTACCTCACCACCATCTATGTCAGGATGTAGTCACCCGCTGAAGCACCACCTTGGACATGATGCAGCGGATCCTACAGCAGCAGCGGTCCTCTGAGCAGAGCATTGGGGTGTCCGGCCCATTAGTATGGCAGGTGATGGCAATCCTGAAGCCATTAAGGGATGTGACTGAGGACTTAAGCCAGAGCACTGCCACTCTAAGCCAGGTCACCCCCTTAAGGTAAAACTATAACTAAAAAACACGAGTGAGAACACCAGTAAGAACAAACAATATATATATCGTCAGGATTGATCAACTTCCAGATACATATGCAACAAAAAATAGAAAGCAACATTGTATAGACACATTGATTCAAAGATCAATTTTATGTTGCAAAAGTACCAGTTTGTTGTTTTTATTTTACCAGTTTCAATGCAAACTTCTGGTTTAGAAATGCTATTTTTAAAATCAGGATAGTAGCTTGTCATTTTCATCTCGTATTTCCAGCCAATGAAAGCCTTCAGAAGTTCTTGACTAATCTATTAACTACAACACTACAATTCTAAGTAATTTCAAAGTATAGCAGATGCCATACATTTTAAAACCACAGTGAGACATAGTGAGTGGCTTTAGGGGCTTAGCACCTGTCAAACTGTCTGTGGTCTATAAAAATTAACTTTCCAACCCTAACTCACATGTGATGCGTAAAATATACCTGTTATCCCAAAAAGTGAGTGAAGATAATTAAGCATCAACTTTACTTATGTTAACAAAAAAGGACGATAAAAAAAAATTCCTAAGCTAATAAACCCCTCAATGTATAATTAGATAGTTTACCATATACTGTATTCCTCTTTGCTAAAAAAGGCATTGATGGAATTTGGTGGCATCACTTCAATAGTTAGTGAATTCCACATCTTTATTGCAAAGATCCCTGTCTTCTTCTTTCGGTAAAAATCCCTTTTTTTCAAGTCTGAATGGAGAATAACTAAAAATGGTGGTGCCTGCCAACTCCTCCTCATTGCTATCGTAATCATTTAGCTCTCACACTCTATGACTTATATGGTTCATTACATTTTACATGCTTGTTTCAGTGCAGTTCAATGCCTATTGCTTAAATATTTTTCAACCTTCTCATCATGACATTGTTCCTCTTACCCGCGTAGTTAACCCCCGCCTCTATTGCATTTGTACCTCATTATCCACTATGGGGTATTTCCTAATTTTATCAAATTATAGGAGTTCTAAGAGTAAAGTGGCCAAGAAAACTCACAATTACAATTTTCAGAAAACTCATGGTGCCCGACCTGCTGGGGTTTCACCATGACTTGTGGAAGCAATCCATGGATTTCAATGGGACAAGCAAGGGTCTGAGCTAGTTGGCCCTTCATAAATTAGGTTTTATTACATGATAATGCTAAATGATATAAAGTATCTGAGATTTCTTAATTAAAAAGATGGAGTGATATAAAGAGAAGCATAATATCTGATATTGATTGATAATACTGTTATACTAAGGAGATTGGCTCAAACTAAATTATATCTTAAATATAGAATAGAGCAGCAAGGGTCCTAAAACCCACAATGTATTATATTTTTATATAATGTATATATATATATATATTTATATAAATATATATATAAAAGATACCCTACCCAAATAAAGGGGTTTTATTGATAAATGAAATGAAAGCATTTTAAGTATTAGCAATAAAGGTTATAGTTTTTAGGTTTAGGTTTTAGTACATTAGAATAAGATTTTCTCTTTTTTCATTGTTAGTTGATAATACGGACATGCTGATGCCACCTTTTTTTCCTGACACAGCCATGTTACAATCATAAAATTGGGAACAAGGCATAATCAATAATGTGAAGGCTATTTCCCAATATATCAATTATAAAGAATGCTCGTGCCTCAACAAGCTGATTGCTAATATACCTACCTTGTGGATATTGTTCACACATGTTTCTAAAGTCTCATATAGACATTAGTAAAACCGAGCGATATTGGAAACAATACAACCTTAAAGTCATGAAAACTGATTTCAGTGAATAAGTCTAATTTAAAAGTTGAACCGGGAACAGTAAGACTGTAAGAAAGAAATGGAACATACAGTATATTGAGGTATTAAGAGATCACAGTAAATTATATTTACAACAAGTATCACCGTAGAACAATATATTCAGGTGCTGTTGGCTAGAAAATCTTATTATTAGCTAATCTATAAAGATATCCAGATTGTATATAGATCTATTTCTACTTTGGGCAACCATCTGCATAGCATATTACAGCCAGCGCAGCAGCCACTTCATTATTTAGGTTCAGTTTGCGCAGAAGTGATCTTCTAATGCTGAAGGTCAGATTATGTGCGTAAGGCTGGAATTGAACTGAGAATTGTGTGTATTGATGACGATGATCACTGTTATATTGCTGTATATAGCATATGGCTATGGAGGAGCCTTGTTTTTCAGAACTTATTTAGGAAATTTTCTGAAAGGAAATGTGCCGCTGAATATAAAAATGAATACAGGAGTGATATGAATTTGAGAGCAATGTTGCTGCTGCTTTGCATGTCATGTTTTCATTCTAATGTCTCTGTACTATCTGCTTGCATTTTTGTTTTTTGCTTAATATGACATTTTAATCAGTTTTTATTTTCAAGAATATATATATATATATTTTTTTTTAAATTGATGAAAATGTTCTTACATTTTATTTATAGATTCCAAATCTGAGGACACTTTTCCATTGTGCCCTCATCTATTGACTTTGACCAATTGCTCAACACTTGCTTATCCCTGCCTTTTCATAAATATCTCTTTGTGTATATATATACCGTATATATATATTATATATATATATATATATATATATATACATACATACATTGGGCCTTGCCGCTGCTTTCAGATTCTGGATCGATCCCTTGGTTCTGCACATTCTGTATCCATTCTGCCAGGACTATCCATCCTGTACCCTGTTACACAACCTACCTGTCGTGCTCCTTAAAACAAACTGTACTGCTAGAAGAATTGATGCTGTTTTGAAGGCAAAGGGTAGTCACACGTAATATTGATTTGATTGAGTCAAAGTCCAAAGAAACCATCACCCTGTGTTACAGTGTAACAATATGTACATCTAGTCTGCAATGCAGAAAACTAAATATAAAACATTACAAACTTGGGTATAATGGGATTCCCAAGGGAATCTTCCCCTCCCCTTTATTTACATGAAAGCCTACAGAAAAAAATGTGTAATGGCTAATTGTCTAGTAATTTCCAACCATGAAGCAGTAAATCCATATAATGAGTTTTGACTTGATTTGAGAATTTTATGTAAATTTCCTACAACCCTTGGTGGACTATAAGAAGCCAGTTATAGCTCAAAATTAGTCTCAGTGGCTATGGTATGCTTACTTACTGCCCCATGACTAATGCTAGAGAGATTAACACAACCTACTCAGCTTGCTCTGTGACTAAACTGATTTGAACTTAATAAATAGCTTTATTAGGATTTACAATATACAATACAATCTGTATAATGCATGGTCAAGTGTTGACTAAAGTATTAGACCTTTGGCTCTAGCTAATCTGAACACAAACCCATATAGATGTAATTTCTGTTAACTGCATTTTAATGTAAATGAATAATGAGCTTTGTAAATAGTACAGAACATGCTAAAATAATAAAATGGTGCCTTCATGTGGCAGCAGCCCCAGTCATCTACCCCGTGACCCCTGCCATCATATGCCGACCTTCAATGTTCAAGTTTATGTCATAATCCTGTGCTCCATTGTGCAGTTAGTGCCTTTTACTGCATGTAATGGAGTCTGTGCCTCCTCAGCACAGCCCTCTATAACATAAATGGGCTGGTTGGGGAGATCAGATAACCAGCCCATTGAGCTGCAGCACACCTGGGAGCCAGATCACCCAAGATGACAATCTACCCCACCCCTAGTTTTGAGGTAGAGGGGCTACCATTCTCTGGACCTTTCACCCTAAGCATAGTCAGCCTAAGACACAAAATAAGAGTTTCAATTGCAGAACATTGGCTTAGAACCCTGTAACGCAGGTGGAGTTTCATAAGTGTTCTTTATAATAGATCAGATATCAGTGTGCATGGGGCGTCTGTGACCAGTTTGGGGGCCTTACCATTCCTGTGTAAAGTTTTTATGATTTAAAAGTTGTCCTGTGGACAGTTGATTTGGTTCTTAACTCTATTTTGAAGGACACAGTTTAAGTTATTATACAGGCATGAGTCATGGCAGCTTTTAGCCTAGGGGTCAGGTCCAATCAGATGTTCCAAAACACATTTACCAAAAAACCCACCAGAACAAGCTTGTTGTACACTGCTAAGTCATTGTGAACACACTATTTTCGAAGGGACCTCTGGGGAAAACATGCAAGGAACATACAAACACAGTTCTGGTGAAGATACTGCCCAATGTTCTGCTGCATCTTTCCACTGAAACTGCAGTTGGTACATATGTTAAACAATTACGGAGTAAGTGGCCCACAGTAGAACCCCTTGCAGTGAGGCTCATCTAAAGATTCATTTTTATCAACAGGCAACTTCATCTGATTTACACTACATATTGCAATGTATGCATATAATATATGTATCATGGTTTTCTGCAACTACCTCACAGCGATGAATGCCTTCCAACAGCAAATTGTTGAATGTATAGTGTAATGCTTCTAGATTTTCCTCTGTCTGAAGTGTCATACTGTAGCCAGGATATCTGATGATGTAATTTGTTATCACAAAACAGCAGCCTAATCTTTTGTCTGTCTGTTTCTTTCTCTCTCACCTTCCCGATTTAGAAGGCAGACTCTGTGATGCCAAATTCCAGTTCATTATGTGCCTGGCTTTTTCACCCTTATCAATATCCATCATGTTTTTTTCCTAATATTCATTTCTGCCTGAGCTCTGATAAATCTTATTTTGATTAACCTATTCATTGGAAAAAGCACAGGCTCAGTCTAACTAATTATTCAACCTTCTGCAGAAGAAAAAGGCATTTATATGACCATAACCACTGCTTATTATTATCATCTCTGAGTGGTACTCCACTACAATGTGAGTATTTTTTTTTACATATGCAGTGTTAATTGTTTATAATAACTTCAATCTATTTAAAGTCATCTTCTGCTCACAGAACCAAGCTACTCATCTTTATTATTTAACATTGGAGTTAGGTTAGCTCTAGTCTTAGCAGGGGCAAGGGCTCCACATCACGTTGAGAATTACTAGTGATTTGAAGGGTGATCTGGCTGTATGGGACGTTTTACAATGTTTTACAATAGGAAGGCAATTTGGACAGAGGAGACTGTTCGCAGCGTTGACCTTGAGTTTATACAGACTCATGGGCACTGACGATTATTGGTCATATTTCAAAGGCCAGTGGAGTGTAGCCTCCAGTGTAGATGGAAAGGTGGAGGAAGATCTATTGCAGAATAAGTGTGCCAGGCCACATTGTAACAATATGGGGGTAGCGTTGGTCATCAATAATGTTTCTGCTTCTTCTTTTGCCAGTGCTGAAGCTGTTGCAACACTTGGTTCTACATTGCCTTAAACTGAATCTATATTTGAGAACTGCACACATTCCAGGGGTAGATCATTCCATTGTCAATGCTTTATCTCAACAGTGGGGTCAGTTTCGGCCAGACGCTGTTCCAACAGGTCAGGCTTTTCGAGCCTGCCTGTGGAAATTGGGGGAAGTGGAGCTTTGATGTTACTGCAATGGTTGTTAGCTCCCGGAACCTGAATGGCCTACAAGATGGCTTGGGCAGTTTGTGATGCAAGCTTAACAGTGACAGACGACCCGACATCGAAGAAGGGCACTATTATGTCTCTTCTGTGTTATCATGGAGAATCTTTTTGACAACGGGTTATCTGTGTCAAATGGTTGACAAATTTGTTCCGGCATTGTCATTTTGGTGCAAGTGGGTAGGGGAAGATGATATATGTAAGGATTTTCTTGTGCAGCAGGTATTTAAAGGATACAGACAGGGCTGTATGTTAAACTTAGGGATATATGCACAATTGCGTATAAAGAGGTCTTGTTGTGCATTTTTACTGAGCCATTAGGATTATAGATGATGTGCAGTGAGGGTCTTTATCAGGTGGTCAAAGACAGATCAAATGGGTAGGGGTTTTGCAGTTTCCATTATTGTTTTAAATGATTCCCTACTCTGTCCAGTGAAGTGCTTGTCAGAATTTTTGGGGTTTGCATCCCATTCCTTTAGGATAGGGGTAGCTATAGAGGCCACAGGTGGTATTTGTCAGAAGGCATTATTAAACAAGTTGGGTGCTGGTGCTCGGAAAGATTTTGCTCTTATATCAGACTTGACTTAGCTTAAGGAGCTCTGTGGGTGTGGCTTTTCATTATTGACTCTTGTCCCACTAATGTTCAGGTCAGATAGATGTAAACTCTAGGAAAAAATAATTCTCAAAATGTATTACAAGGCAGCTGGGGATGGCCCCTGCATGTGCTAATCTCTAATGAGGGAGGTAAAAACCTCTGCTGTATTCCACTTAAGGGTGTACCTAGAGTGGGGACCGGTTGTAGTAAGATATGTTATAAATTGGAATTAATAAGAGGTGATTGTGTGTAACCTCTGTGGGTTATTGGTTTAAAGAGAGGAAATTGATTAAGGGTACTTACAGGGCCGGCCCAAGACTTAATGCCGCCTGGGGCATCGGTGGTGTGGGGGGGTCATTTTAAACTTCGCCGATGCCATTAACCCCCCCCCCGGTACTTACCTTTAAACGTAGACTCGCCGCAGATGAGCGAGAGGGGCGCCGAGCGGGTAAGCGAAAACCACTCGGCGCCCCTCTCTCTCCTCCGCTTAAAAAAAAAGTGCTTGCAATTGCCCCACTCGGCTCCATTGTAGGGCCGGCCCTGGGTACTTATACCCCAACTTGAAGAAGGTTACATTGTTGTTAAGTTTAAATTGTGTGTCATGGTATGCTGCTTACAAAATAAAATCCTATGGCCTTTTCCAAATACGTGTGTAGATGGCTCCGAACCCAGTATCCAGTGTCAGAATCATGTGCATCATTTAATAAATACATGTTTTGGCCATTATTATCTGCATTTTCTAGGTTTATTCATTACTAAGATATTTAAACGGAAATTAAATATAATGTGTATTACCTAAAATGCATTATGTACTTCGCTGTATCTTTTTGTACAGTCTTAGTTTTGATTAACCCCTTGTAATCTGGTAGATTAATGTACCCCTGGAACTGTATATCACAAGGAATTATGACTTTACTTTGACAAACATGACCCTACTTAATTGCTATTGTGTCTGCATCCATTTCTACAAAATGATATAGCCCATTAATAATTACAAGGGTCATGCACTTGTGATCAAACACATCTTCTCAGCAAGAACTATTCTTTAAAAAAGTATTCCTATTTTTAAGATGCATTTAAATATCAACTATACAGAGAGAGATAATAAAATAACTACAAGCAGCCATAAATTGTAAAAATTAGTATAAAAGTGAAAACAGTGAACAGTGAAAAAACGAACAAAAAATCATGTCTCATTTGATAGCATTGTAGAATATGATTGTCAGGAGGCATGGGAGTTTGAACCAGCAAGCCTACATGTGTCAGTACAACAGGAAGACTGCACCAACAATGAAAGCTCCCCATTGCTCTTAGTAATGGGATCAATTAGTGGCCACACATTTGGAATAAAACTGCACTAATTTATCCCATTGCTGAACTACAGTACACCTGACCATTATGCCACCAGGTAGCTTTCAGATTACTGGTCTCTCTGCCTCCCCATGGATGTAAGATACCTACCTGCTTCTGCCTCACCTGTAGCCAGAGGCATATCTACTGAAAATAGCGCCTATGGCAAGCACTGAAATTGCTCTAGCATAGCATCTGAAATGAGCCCCTGTCCAAATATCCTAAAAACCCATTTACTGGGCTCCCTGCTGCCATATTTATATATATATATTATTATATATGATAATATATATTAGCCCCTGCTGCCGATAGCAGGTATATATCAACACACAAACCCAGATCAATTGAAATTCACTTGTGATCTCATTACTGAAGGTATATATCAAATAAACAGAATCAGACATACAAATCCTGTATTTGCAGGTATACAATAATATATGAAAGGTATAGATCAAATACATACATGGAAACAGCATTGCAGGTATTGATCAAGTGAATAAGACATATTAATCCTGCATTTGCAGGTACACATAAATAATGTATGGAAACATAGCATAGAATAAGATGGGGTTTGTCTTCACAACATAAGCAATAAGTAAAAATGTTATTGTTCTTTAAGGAAAGAGAAAAAAATGTAAACTTTAAAAAATTGTAAAATTGTGTATTAATTCAGCGTGGGGTTTTCATATAATTACAAATCGTGTAGCGATTGGTTCCCATCACTTACCAGGTTCTTTCTTTTTTCCCTTAAAATGCCAATTAAAAACCTATATTAATTCTACCAACACATACTGATAGGACAATCTTCCATTAAGAAACATGAAATGTGTGTTTTAGCTTTGGACAGATTCTGCCTATTTTCCATATTAAATAGCGGAGTGTTAAAATGCTTACCTCATGTACCCACAGGTGCAAATAAACGTCTCGACCATTTTCTGATTCTTCAGTGCAGAAACACCTGGGTCTTATTACAAGGTGATGGGCTGTGAAATCCTGCACTACATAAGGCCTTATCCCACTTTGTTAATTGAGGGTTTGGTGAAATGGCTGCGTGTGTTGCTGGACTATACAGAAATGTTGGTAGCTATAGCATTTTAAGCAGATATTTGAATTTGAAAAAATCAGTAATAGCTGTGTATTGAATGTAAGTGATTATATAAAAAATTAGCATATGTGAGAACATAATCAATGTGTAATTGCAAATTTGCTGTGATTTACTAAGGCTATAAAATGCATTTCAAATTTTGGGACAGGTTGCAATTGTAGCCATGGAGCATTGCGAAGTACAGGACAAAGGTATCTCTTATTCACACCGGAAAAACATACAGTAAATGTGGAATATAAAATAGAAACATAGGATTTCAGTGCAGATATTCAGCTCATCTAATCAGCTCTTTTTCTGCTGTAGAAACCTCAAACCTTACTCACTCCTTGGTCTTGTCTTGGCTACTTGCTCTGAACTTCAGCCACATGCTCCCACCATTGGACTATTTGTCATTGTACCTAATTGATTCATTGATTCATATTTAAGTAACATGTATAGTGACCATGTCTTCTTCAATTTTCTCATCACATGATGCTTTTAGAGTTAAACTGTGATCACTAGCACCTACATAATCCTTGGGATTGATTGATTACCCCTTCATAGGATGGAAGTTAATGCCCGTGGGATCCAACACACATGTTCTATGTGTTCTATGTTCCAATCCTATCCTTTTTTAAAGCATATTTCACATTGTTTGAAACAATGATGTGTGACACTGCATGGTATTTCAACATATAGATAAGCATTTTTTCTCCATGATATATATTATAATATATTATGCCAGTGAATGTTACTTATCAATGTATGCAATGGTGCCACAGCAGTACAGAAGCTGTTTGGCAGCAGGCTCAGTAAAACTCATACATAGCAGTAACTTTAAAGGGCTTTTACTAATAAAAATAAAACAAAACAAGAACAAAAAAATCCCCTTTGCCTGAGTATCAATATGATTATATTAGTACCTGACAAAACGCATTGGATGCTTTCCAAGGAAACACAGCTTTCATCCCTGCTACACGTATGTAACAAAAATGTACAAAACGAGTGATAAAAATAGTTAACAAAAAATACTAATTTAGAATGCATATATTTCTTCATGTATACTTCTTCAATTTGTCTATTTAATAGTCTAGTTAGTTTATAATAGTAGCTTATACAGCCTTGGATCATTAATAGAGAGGTTATATGGCTGGACCATATATGGGAAATGTTCTATGAGAAAGCTAGTAAATTTGTTGGTAAAGAACAGTACTCATAAGTGAGTGATAAAAGTATCACGCATAATATCCCTCTGTGAAATATCTGTATCCTAGATGCAATCACCTTATCTGACCACTTGTGAGGTAGCCATATTCACTCCTAGGCCTCACTTGGAAACAAGCTTGCTTGGAAATGTAGGTTGAGTGGCCTCATCCCCAGTGGACTCTTTAAAGGTGGACAGATAAGAGTTATACTGGAGGAGAAACTGCAGGGAACTGCAACACCATCTCCCCATGCATCATTCTAATCAAACCATCTGAACGTCTGTACCTTAAAAAATCATCCCATCCAAGCAGTCCTCTGCTACTACGGAAGCCTCTGTGTCCTGGGCTCCTGATTTTACCATCAAGCATCTAGTCTTGGCTGGTGTTTCTTGAGGGGAAAGTGGTAGCGTGGCTGATAATAAATCAGAGGTTCAGCAGTCGGAGTAGCAGAGGAAGCAGACTTTAGCGGATATACCCATTCAAAGTAACGAGATCTGTTATACTTTTAATTTATTCATCTGTTTGTAAAAGCTCTCCAAAATCTGTTGGCGCCATAACCATTCTGCCCATCTAGTCTGCTCATTTTTGCTGATGTAAAGACTGGAGCCTGAATCAGCCTTTGATTTTGCCCTAGATTGAGGATAACTCAATGCCATGTCATATGCATATTTAAATTCCTTTACTGTATTAACCTCTACAACTTCTGATCAGAGGCTGTTTCATTCATCCACCACCCTCAATGACCTCACATTTCATCTAAACCTCTTTTTTTTACTTTTTGTTGTGATGTGTATTTTGGAATTGATTTTGTTTCCATGAGTTTGGCTGGGTCTCTTACTGGTTGAAATTGGCTCAATGTAAAGTTATGTGGTTTAGCTTATACATTTTCATATAATATTAAGTTAGATGGCTTAGCTAGCAGAAGCCTCGTTAGATTTATAGCTTTGAGTGGGAAAGGCAATTACAAAAAAAGAATTCTCGTCTGAATATCAGTGTTTATATTCTTTGTGGAATGTTAAGTTCTGATCTGGTCTCTGATGAGATCTACAGTCCGGAACTACTATGAGATGAGTTAATATGCACATTTGCATCTTGTTAATGCACTTAATAGTATACAACTATATAGAAACACTAAGTTGCTTTGTTTCAGAATCCATACATCATCCTGTAGTTTATAGCAAACACAAAACGAAGCATAAAATGCCTCTTTATACTGAAAAATAGAACATTTCAATGTGGCTCTTTGAGGTGCAACTTTTGCAGTGACAAAACTTTCGTTCCACTGCGGGAACGAGTGAGCCAGAAGTCCCATAGTTCTTTCTACAACAGACTGCTCTATATTCCAAGAAACTGTTGCTGTAAATTTATAGTGGCACAGGGCAACAGCAATGTACTCCAAGAATATGTCTGCTCCTCAAAGGCGTTAATGAATGAAGATAACTGAGTTTGACTGAATGAGCACTAAATCTTCTCTTGTCAGGGCCAAAGCATTTTCAATAAGGCTTCCAGAATCATAGAAATGACTGCAAATCAGAGTGACCCTTAACCCTTTTCAACTTTTTTTGTGGTAGAATTGCAAAATGTGAGACATTTTACAGGCAACGAAAAGCAGAATTTAGACTGAGCGGTGTCTGTTAAAAAAGGAACCACACATGTAATATTTGATATATTGGTCGTTTGAATAGTTTTATACCATAGATATGTGGCAATCAAACAATACCCTGATTTCCTATCCACATTATTTATTTTTAAATCTGAGCTATTGCCCTGGTAATTTAAGTCTGCAAATGTATCCAATAGCCTCAAAGGGTTCATTCCTATAGTAAGATGGATGAATTATTTGTATTTCCAACCAATGGGTTAGGTAAATTATTGTTTATAAACTCACAACTCAACTTGCATCTTACTGAACTGAAAATTAAGCATCAATTATGATATCTTTTATAAATGCTCATAAACTCTAGTGTGCCTTTTTGTACAAATAAAGCATAAAATATAGGCATTTTCGATTACATTGGCAGCATAACAGAAATACTAAAGCCCCGTTCAAGCTGCCTTGATGGCTCTCCCGCTATGTATGTATCCATTAGCAGTTCTAACTTCAAAGGACTTATGTTACATCTCTGATCGCCCTAAGGTCTCCTTCTGACCACTTACCTTCAAAGGAAATGAGATGTTCCATCTATAAAATAGTATCTTTTAACACACATGGATATGCATATTTCTTTTTGGTATAAGATTCAAGCTTTATGTTTCAGTTTTTGAAAACGTCATCCTGAAAAGTGGTTTTGTTCTAAAACATACAGAAATTCTTTAAATTTACTGTGATGCTATGATAAGTGAAATGACACACCTTTGCTATTATTTTCTTATTTATAATAAAAAAAAAACTAGCTGCAAAACATTTGAAATATAAATATTAACACCATTATAAAAACAGTGGCGGCCACATTCCATTTTTTTATATTTGGGTTTTTTTTCTGTTTTTTTTTATTTTATTTTATTTCACCCACCATAAATATGCTTACTTATTTTTCTGTAATCATTAATTTTTTATTAACGTTCTGAGCATTTTTCCTACAAAATAAATGTCATGCCTACAGTAATGACTAAGAATGGATATTTTTTATTTATAAATCCACCTCAAAGCAGACAAAATTAATAGTTCAGCTTAGTAGCCTTTTGTGCACAATATACCATCAGCCATAATTTCTGAATAGTGTTATTACGCAGCGTAGTGATTTGATGTAAAAGAAACATTGTGGTTTGTTCAATTGAACTGACTACTAATTTCATGGCTTTGAGAGGAGTATTCAGTTCCTGAGCTCTTGGCACTTTTAATCAGCAATGACCGTTCTTGCATTAGCCAAGTTTGTGTTGGCATTGTTGAATTGTTGGCACTAAAAGGAAATAATCAAAGGCAACCAAAATCTCCTAGTTCAAAGTTCTAATAATAATAATAATAATAATATTCTCACCACTAATCTAATTGATACAATGTAGATATGAGACCTATGATACACATTTGGGAATTCTGATCTCTGTAACTGGAATCTTTGAAAACCCCTAAATACTTCAAGATCCTTCATATAGTGAAGGATTTTTCTGACTTATGAAATTCAACCAAAGTATATTTTTTGACTTTTTGTCACTGCTATGTAGATAATAACAAATACGATCAAAGTATAATACACACTTTTTTTAATAACCCATTATGTAGATGCATAAAGCTTTATGCAGAACAAACGTACTTGAGTCCAGCCATTTTTTTAATGGTCGCTCGAGTTGGCAATGCTTAATTACCAAATGTAATCTGTATTAAAGTTATCTGTATTCATCACATCAAAAGGGCTATTGTTGACTATATATATAGTTGATGAAGTTTGCTAAACAGCCATGTTGTAATACCATTGTGTGTCGCTTCTTTACTATTTTTAGGATTCTGTTGTGAAAGACAAAACCCAAATGAATGTGGAAAAAAAAATCAAATAAGTAAATGTAATATTTACTAAGACTGAATAAAGCACTTACAAAGTTCATCTTCTCAATATGTTGCATAGGCACAGCTGTGGTGAACTAGTCCATCATGGAGAGCTGTTTTCATGTTCCACTGTGAAATATGGCTCAATTCAAAAGCATGACTCATGCACTACAAGTGGTAAATGTGCCAGCATTAAAATAAAATAAATATAAATGTGAACCTCTATCCAGCAACCTAAAAACGTTCTGACTAGCTTTTCACCAAATTTAAATTAACTGTTAAAATGAGTGACATAATTGGTGAGATGTTGAAATCCTGTGACCAACAGGAATGTACGCTCTGGTAGCTAATTAGAATTTAATTTCCAGCTGGTAGAGTCATGCGGGGGCAACTGCGGACCACCAAGAGAGAGAGAAGAAGTTACTCCTGGACAACGCATGAGGTATATTATTATTAGCACTACTTTGATTTCTTTTCATACAATGTATTCCCTTTACCTGTGTGTGACAAAATCTATGTAAAGGCATTAGATTTAGAAACTTCTCAAGTAGCTTTCAGCATGCTAAAAATATGTAATGAATTAGGGTAAAATCATTTATCAGCAGTCATTAAAAATAAACAAAAGAAGGTAAAAAAATAAAACCTTCAAATGTTTCCACTGAAGGAAATGAATTTTGGAATAACGTCGTTACTGGATTAATAATATAAATCATGATTAAATGTGGAATGGAAAGTGGACCCTCACCTGCTCTTGACTAGGAATTTAGTTTCCCCAAAAAAGCAGTTCTTGTGCATGGTTACTGTACCTCTTGGATTTTTTAGACATGGGCTGGTCTTTTAGCACCAAGCTACTCGGGCAGCGCCTGGGGTACCTAGACCAGGAGGGGTGCCAGCTGTCTCCACAGAATAAAATCACCAATGTGTGCAAATGAAGCCTTTTTACCGCATGAGTGATGGATGCAAGAAGCCCATGCCCACATTGGCATTCTGAATGTAAAACATATTTGTGACTTGTGTATAGGACAAGTGACAGAGAGACTCTTTGCCTTTGGAACTATGTATTTGAGGACTAGCCTCATTGAGACATGTACCATTGTATACTTTAATGTACCTAGTACAGTAAAATATCTATATTAATGTATATATATATATATATAAACATGATAAAAACAATACTACTCTTTTTAGTATCTGATAATTATAATGAGTGTTCTGTATTTGTGTCCTAGAAAGTCATATTCCACCTATGTCTCCTAGTCCTGCTCTTCACAGTACTGGCGAAGTCTCAAGGCTAGGAGACTTAGGTGGCTGTCATGGCAATAGGTTGGAAGATACGCAATTCCACAGTGTTTGTCCTGGTTTGTCAAGCAAGTGCAGACACTACATATGATCATAACACTAAATAGGTCTTTACAACAATTTGGTCTGTAGAGGCCAGTTTCCTACTCCAATTACTCAAAATTACTCAAGAAAACTGGATGTCATTAACATTACATGCCTGCATAATATCCTTTTTGGAATCATGGAGTGTTACTCCTAAACTGAACCACTTTGATGGCCTCTACTGCAATTAAGACATGTTGTGCCTGCTTTAAAAGGTGATCCCTAGTAAAACTAAATCCTGGCAGCACAACAGACTTTGAATACTTGTCTAATAATAGTCAAACGATAAGATGGTTTTGACCACCTATTCTGTTAACACAGTGCATCTTTATGAATATTGCACATTCAGTCATACTACAAAATCCATCCCAAAGCAGTACAGTATGGTTACAATACCAGCTCATTAAAAAGGAAATAATTTGCAACTATCAGAAGAACATGTTTCTTTGACATTTCAAGATACTTACATATCCTGTATAACTGTATAATTTTCTCAGTTTGTGGGGGTTTACAGTGTTTCTTTCTACCTCTTGTGGAGTCCTGTACTTTTGGAAAATTAAGTGCCAAAACTGAAGTCTTGAATCATGGTGACTAATTCTCCACGTCTCCAAGAATACTTAACAAGCAATAGGGCAGCACCCAATGGGAGAGATGATCCAGGATGTCTGCATCTAAAAAATGTTGTATATCACTACCTGTAAAGCAGTCATTTTAGAGATTTTAAATTGAGATGCCTGTGCTCACAATGGGATATGCAAACACTGTGACCTGCTTGTGGACTGGGCTTTTACAGTCCTGATTCTGAATTCCACCCCATTCAATTTCTAAATCCCATTGAATTTCAAATCTCATTTAATTAATTTGGATGAGATAACACTGATTACGTCCTTATTTGATAATTAACTAACCTTACATGAGACCATATTTAATTAATCATTACACATTTTTTATATCAACAAATACATTACAATGAGTTTGTTTTTCCATAAAATTAGACTAGCTATTAGCTAGTGTCTGGTAATAGAGGAATTCTCTGAATCTGCTCATGCCTGGTAATAGAGGGGTTAACACTCTGAATCTACTCATGTCTTTAATGATTGTATGTATATTATTAAATCTGAAATCAACATGGTTTCCAAAGCTTTCTAATAATTATATATAATAGTATGTGTGATATATATATATAATATAAAATGTATTTATGTGTATGTGACAGTGTATATATATATATGTCAATCAGTGAATGCGTATATATATATATATATATACTGTATGTATGTGTATATAATGTACGGATCTGTGTGTAATCTCATCCACTTCATAGTGTGTCCCTGAATGGCAGAATGAAAATGTGATCACCGTCAATTACACCAAATCTAACAAATGGCATTGCATCACATGGTCATGCTGCATCTACAGCTGGCATCCAAGTCGAAAAGGGGTATGAGGAAGTAACTTTGCATCAATTTTTCTTTTAAGAAACCTAAGTTCTGGTGGGCTGTGTAAATACCCATTAGCTAGAAGTGCTTTCTGGTGAAAAAAATATATATAAAAAAATTGTATTGTCTTTTTCTTATAAGTAAACATGTAAATACTTATTTTACTTTCCAAGATTGGGAATCAAGAATCACACCCTGAGAAAGCAAAGGACGATATCAGTAAGAGTTATAGGTAAGATGTCCTTGGCTAGAAGGAATCCGTTATATGAATTAGTGGGAGTAAAGGCAGAATACATTTTATTTCCTTAATATAAATCTTTTCACTCTAAATTTTACATATTTTGTCTGCAGAAATATAAAATGTAAAAAATATATATGTTTCCTGCACAGAAGGGTTATTCATTTACAAGTTCCCTTCCTTTACACTTATTTGTTTTGGTTGGTTCCACTATACAAAAAATGAGTGATCTGGAAGGAATATGTTAGTCTTGGCATGTTGTAAAATTGTCTTCAATAGGCTTTGTTTGCTCTGGCAGCCTCCCCACTTCTCCATATGTTTCTTATGTTTATGCTGCAAAAGGTTTTGATGGACACATATCCTGCTGTCGTGTGCTAGGACCAATCTGACGCGGATGTCACACATAGTGATGCCATGGCATTTGCACAAATGTGTGGCCCTAAGGTTAAGGTAGTGACATTTTTATGACAACTCAAACACCCTGACACATTGGAAATTATGACAGAACTGGAAGCTGGAAGATTTAGAACTACTTATAAAAAGTTTAGGTAAGAGCTGCTCTTCTGGTATCTAACTGAACACATGAGAGCCATACTCATCCTCAAGAAGTCTCAAGAAGTCTGGGAAATGTAATGTGCTCCTAAATACCTGAATTTGCAGATGAGCCTAGTACTAAGAGTATTTTCTGTACCTTTAAAGGTAAATGTAACACTGTCAGAAACAAATTATCCTATTTCAGAAAAATAAATTAATTTTTAGACGCTAACATTGCTTATTGTACTGGCGAGTTATCGTATTTATATTATATTAATAACGTTGCTCATTTCAAATTACAGTCATACCTATACAATGGCTAAATGGTTTTGAAAAAAAGGAAAGCAATCAAAAACATAGAGAAATAACATATTATGGGACTCTGTCTGGGAAGTTATTACTTATTAGCATGTTTGATTGCAGGGCAGGGTGACTGAGGTTTTGTGCATAACAATGTCATTAGCAGATTTAGCACCTTAACGCTGTCATTTGCATATTTAAAGAGACAACTGATCTGATTTTATCCAACATCAGGAATATATGTAAAATAAGGTTATTACAATGGGAATTTCCCTATGGCAGAAGGGACTTTTTGCCTAATTTCAGAAAAAAAATCACAAAAAATAAAGGCCTCCTATCCAGTATAATAACCCATCTTTTTTTCCTCTTTTTGCTCCTTTCCAAAGAATTGTGTTCTAGTAGGATAGTAGGACCTCAGTTGCTTTATGGTAAATGTTCCCCTACCTTCAAATACCTATATTATAATTGGGACATTTTCTTTATCATTTTGTCCAGTGATTGAGGCAGCTCAAAGATCTGCATGGTCATACTTTGGATGAGCCCACTGGGCAATCCTGGTCCCTTTATAGTACAATGACAGAAGGCCTTTCAGCCAAGTGGCATAGTTTGGAATGTGGAGTTAACTTTTTAATTGTATATTTAAGAGTCAGGTCCCAATTTAACGTCTCTGGTAAAAGGTGTGAGGGCAACAGACATTAATTCATTTTTCTCCTTTCATAAGCTTATTTATACTCCTATTGTACTGTGCTGGCATCTAACTCTACAGAAAGCCGTCAAAGTAATTAAAAAAACCAGCACTGAATCCAGAGTATATGCCAGAGGCACTCATTACTCTCTCTGGAAGGAAATACCTTTCACTGCTACTGTTAGAACTGGGTTAGATTTATCAAGGAAAAACCTCACCGATATCGTGTGTGAAATGTTATATCAACTCTATAGGTCTTAGTCAGTGCCTGTAAATTGTTATACTTCTTGTTTTGGCCGCAAAAGAAGTTCCAAACTGGCAGTGGACGCACTGTTTGCTTAAAAAAGCCCATACATGGTGACCATACCTTACACCCTACACCCTTTGATGAAATCCAAAAGTGTTTCAGGACTTTACTGTAATTCCTGGCCTGTAAGCCACACTGACTCATTAGTTCTCTTGTCATTTGCAATCTGATTAAAATAAGTCATTGGTAGTTTATAGGCTAAGATTTGCCCCTTAACAACTTATATGTGCCATATTTGTCCCCAAACATCTTGTCTGTGCCATCTTTGCCCCAAGCAGCTTGGCAGTGCCCCAAACAGCTTGTATGTGCCTTTTGTGGCTCCAAACATGTTTACTTGTTTACAAAACAATGGAAAGTTTAATCCTTTCGGAAAATAATCTGTATTCTTTACAGTTAATCATTAGTGGTTACAAATGTTTAACCCTTTGAATGCAACACACTTTTTTATTCCCTGCTATTAATAGCACCAATATATTTAAATATTATTAAATATTGCATAGCATGTGTTACTACAATTTAGCATTTGTGGAATATCATTCTTAAAGATTAGGCTTTTCTGTATCATCATTGTCCCCAAACAGCATGTCTTTACCCCCCAAACATCTTGTTGGTTCCAGATATGTCCCAAACCACTTGCCTGTGCCATCTTTGCACCAAGCTTGCTTTAACTATCTTTCTCTGCAAACATCTTGTTAGTGCCCAAAAGCAGCATGACTGTGCCATATTTGTCCCCAAACAGATTGTCTTGGCCATCTGTGTCCACAAACAGCTTAATGTGTCATCTTTCCCAAAACAATTTGTCTGCGCCATCATTGCCCCCAAACTGATTAACAGTGCCACCTAACAGCTCACCAGTGCCCCCAAACAGCCTGCTTGTGCCACAAAAAAAGATAAGCAGAAGAGAACATCCTGGTCACAAAATTTATGATGGTGGCTTCCTCTTTGGTACTATGGGTCAGTGTGTGACTGGTCCTCACTGTCCTCATTGCTTTCATGGTCTGAAGAATCAGTTTAAGTACATTTCTGACTGTAGTTTAGTTAAGGTTCAGAACACAGGGACCCAAACCACCAGTGTCCAGTTTCTAGTTGTGAATGAATCTGTTATTATATGTCTATTTAAATCAAGGTTCCAGTTGTGAATCAAGTGTCTCTCTTTAAATCTAAGCTTTTCTCTGTGTACAACTGTTTATCAGGCTAGATGACAACAATGACCAATGACCTCTCCTACTGTTTCAGTTCTTCCTGAATCTGCTGGTGGTATATACATGAATACAATGTCATGTTTACTGTTTGTTTTTTACTTGTATGACACAACTGTCATCAGAGTCAAGGTACTACTTAGATTCATATATATAAAAAATATATAAACACGTACCTGTCAAACCATTATATTATAAAATTGCCAAATCCAGCACAATTGTTGGGTGTAATATTTTTAACAGTTCCAATAAATGTGCCAAATGTACCAAGCAAGTATGGAGGTAATGCACAAGCAGAAGAAGCTATTATCTATCCTATTTATGTGTCTATTATTTACTTCAAAGGAGTTCAAAAAAACCTGGTTCAACATGAATGAAAGATGTTGACATTAAACTCCCAACTCATTTAATAGTCTACTTTCAGTGAGCTGCTCTTTATCATAGATACATTCTATATGGCAGAAAAGACAACTATCATTGTATGTTATGGATGATCAGCTGGCTTTGCTGTTTTTCCCTGTCATTCACTGAAAAGCCATAAAAAGTGTACACCATATCATAAGCAGCTAAAAGGAAACACAACTGGTAGTAGACAGGGCAGAAAATGCTGAACTGGAGAAGCAGGCAGACTTTTCGGAGGATGAAGGAAGGAGGGATCGGGTAGTGGCAGATGGCTCGATGCTGGCAGACGGCAGGATGCTGGCAGATAACAGGAAACTGGAGCCAGAGAGCTGGTCGTCAGCAAGTCACTGACTGATGATAGTAGTGGTAGTAGTAGCACAGACAAACAAACTGGGAAATGAAGTTAGAAAACAAGCTGAAGTCCAGCCAGGAAACAATATCAGATCAAAGAGCAAGGCACAATAATAGGAATGGGTCCATGGTTGGTAGCAAAAAATTCAAGCATGGGTCAAGGGACACATGTCCTTTAAACAAAAAAAATCCATTGTTATACATTAAAATATTTAACAGCTTTGCACTGTATAGCACAATTTATAGGTATTTTAAAATAATTAAAATGTGATAACAAGGGATATCTTCCCCTTTTCTGTGCACCACAGTGCAGATATTGCCTTGCCCTCCCCTTAACTTAGGAAGGAGTTAAAGCATCTTGTGAAATTGGCAGATCACCTAGGGAATGTAAATCTCGCTAACTGCAGAGGTCTTACATTTCATGACTGCGTAAAGGGAGTAGATGGATCTAAGGACGGTGGAACTTTATTATCCCCATGAATTTTACTGCTTGCCGCAAATGAGTACTCCATGCTATGATCCAAGGCATAGACCCCATTCAGTCTCTTATTGGAATCGCAAAGGGAGTTTTAAAAAAAAGTTGCATGTGCTTTTATAATTAATAGGCACATAAAACACAATTCAGAACCTGCTGATTGGTTGAATTACAACATTCCAATTCAGCTTTTTTATTTTTTCTGGTAGAGGTTGATGGCTGCCATCTGCTGTAGAGGGGAACAATACTAGTTAATGTGCAGGTATTGGCTATGTGGGGGATAAATCCTGAATGTTCAAACTGAGCAATATCAGAGAAGTTTCTTTAAAACCCAAACGTCGACTGCACATTTGACATTTTGATTATGAATCTGAACAGATGGCTCGCATTTTAATTTTAGACCAATACAGTGAGATTCCTCAGGATATTCAGGCAAAATAAGGAAACCTTTGTGCATTACTATAAATAGGGGCTCTTTTATCTTAAGTTCTTGTATGTTTATAGGCCCCTTCATTTCAAAAAGTAATTAACATAAAAAGCAAGCGTTGCTGAGATACCTTTTATTATCGTTCAGACCCGACTTGCTCTGCCTAAAACTGTGTCTTGTTTCTCTCCATGACCTAACATGTTTTTTTCTGTCTGACTGTAGCATAAGCTGCATTTATTAGGCACTGAGGGCCTTCATGTAGATCTAGTAACTCCACCTAACTTTATAGATATCTACTAAATAGAGGCTATATGCTGGATCCAGATGACTTATCTGCATGTAGTTCTTAGCTCTAAGGAGCATAGAAGGACATTCTGGAAGTACCACCCATGTCAGACAAAACCTTATTTCACATGATTATATGTAATTTTGTACACCTGTAATTCTGTAATAATTCATTATAGACTGTGATCTAGAGGTGAGGAACTTCACAACCAACGATATCAGTTACCTTTTTACTGAGGCCTGTAACGTCTAATTTACTCCATCTAGAAATGCCGGATTTGTTGCCACTGTATTTTGAAATCATATTATGTCTGTTCGAAGAGACCAATAAAAAATACTTTAGCTATCTTATGTTTTATTTTTAAAAAAGCATATCTGCTTCACATAAAACAGGTAAAATCCTCACAAACCTTTAACGCCTCTTACTTACTCAGAAATAAGGGGCAAGAAATGCTGTTTGCTTGGCTAGGTGGAAGCTGTTATCAATATGCACTGTCCCTAAGAATTTTACAGGAATATTGGACGTGAGTTTGAAGGAAAAGCAAGTAAGCTTCCAAAAATCAAAGAATGGTCTCAGGCTTCCATCTATCTCTCCAATGAACCATATGGTGCCACTCATAGGCAAACAAGGTTTCTATGTATCCTGTATACTAAAGTTCAGGCTGTAATAGGGGGAAATTATCCCAAAATAATAATAATAGTATCTAGAAATATATTATAAATACAGTGGGGTGGACTTCCGGGGCGGCGGCTGAGCAGACTGGCTGCTTTTTACATGGGCTCCTGCGAGTTTACCTGCATAGATTACCATCGGGGAGGGGATCTGATTTTCAGGAGCGGCCGGATCAATGTCAGGAATGAGAACAATGGAAGTAACACCAACCCAAGGAAATGCTGAAATGAAGAAAGCATCCTTATATATCTTCCAAAAATGTGATAAAGTGCTCTAGTTGTTAAATCTAATAAAAATCAAACAGAAGCTGGTATATACCAAGGTTTCTAGTTCAGTCAATCTTGAGGCAAATGTCTTAAAGAAAAAAACATAAACACAACCAATAGTGCAATACAGTCCAAATCAGTATTCCTTCCCTAGGTGTTGAATACACTCACAAAAGAGAAGGTAATGAGAAGTTCTTCAGAAATGATGCCTCGAATCTCCAAGTGCCGCCAGACGTATGACGGCGGACGCTCAATGGAAGAAAGGGAACGATATCCTCGATATAGAAATCTTCCGTATTATTTCGGTATCAATATTAAAATGAATTTCTAAAAGCAATTAATAGAATGCGGTTTGGAAAGCTACACGTTTTGCTTGCTCAGAGCTTCGACCAGACGTCCTGTTCATCATTTCTTAAATGCACCGTTCTCCATTCTCTTCCGTGTACGTCATCATCTCGCGAGACAACTCCATAATCCTTCGGCAACAGTGTTTATGGAGGTGTTCTCAAAAGAGAAAGACGTTTTTTACATATAATAATAGGCAAAAATTATAATAGTTTAAAAATGTACTCCTCAAAAGAGGAAAATAAATGGTTCTTCATTTCGATAAATATTGTGTGAATTTTTAAACTATTATCACATTTCTGGAAGTTTGCTGTGCATTGTTTTATTATATGTGGATGGGGAAACCACACGAATAAAGTGCAGCTGATGTTGTGGGCATGGCATGGTGCATGGCATGGTGCCGTCGCTAGCAGTCCCAGTCAGGTGCTAATGACGGCACCATGCCGTCGCTAGCACTATCTTACCTTGATGGAGGTCTGTGGACCTCCATCACCACCTACCCTCACACATTGGAGAGTAGGATGCAGGTCCCCTGCAGCGCTGCGGGGAATCTGTATCCTAACCCTGCTGCCTAATACGAATTGCGCATTTCTGCGCTAAACCCCGAATATAGGCCGCAACCCCACTTTAAATACTTAAAGCGGGGAAATACGGTAAATACCATTCCATTCGATAATAATGAAGTTGGGGAAGCAGCCAGATGCTCACCCAGATAAGACTTCCTTACTCGGCCTGGGTGAAGGAGTTTTCCACCTTATTAAGATAGGATCCGGCCAAATGACTCCCCTGGCCACAGTATGGTCAAAGACCCTCCAATCTTTTGCGGGCCTTTTCTGCCAACAATAATTTGGTATTTCTCAACCTAATGAGTTCCTCGGAGGAAGAAGCAGGAACAGATGGAACCAATGACAATGAGGACGTCACTGCAAGCATCACCATTCTGACCTAAGTTCAAGTTATGGTAAAATGACAGCGCTTTCCGTGAAAGTCCTCTCCCCCAATTGGAGGATCAAGGAACAGGACGCCAATATTTTGATGGAGGTTCCCGCCAGGTTATGACACATACGGATGTCATGACTGATAAAATGCCATCCCCCACCCCAGCACTTGGCTGAGGGGCTGCGGAAGACTTTTCAATTATATTGTTAATGCTTTTATGCGTAAAAGAAAGGGCAGGGCTGTTGTAGCTCATTGTGACCACATAATTTAATTTGAAAGGGGGCATGGGTTGGCAGATGGCTGTTTTTTATCTTGTATTTCTACAAAAAAGTCTCCTTGACACGTCCTTTAGAAGAAATATTCATTTTCAAATATTAATTAACACTTAATAAAAAGCCGACAATTGCATTCTAATGTAAAACTAATTCTCTTTCTTCAGTCAACAAAAAAAACACAATTTTTAACTATCTAGTTAAAAATATACGATGCAAATGGGAGCCTTGGGTTTTCATGGAAACAGGAACAGATTTGGGACCCCTTCTGGTACCCAAATTATTTGGATTTAAACCGAGACTTTTGGCTCATTGCACGTCTCTAGTATATATGCCTTAACAGGTCAGATTTCACCACAAGTAAGCGTAGTGGCCCTTTATATAATTTTAATTAACTTGCTCCTGATTCTTTTTTAGTACTTAATATAAAGAAGTTTTTAATGTTTTTTTCCACATATCCCCATCTGTGTTTTGCTTTTCCTACGGTTTCAACCACATGAGCAAAGGATTTAGACATAACAGGTAGAATTCTACTTCATTAAAGTCCTCGAAGCTGTGGTTTTGTTTTCGTAACACGTAAAGTTATTTTACAGCACATGAGACTTATGCGAAAAAAAGAGATGTGTTTGCCAAGGTAAATCGAGACAGCTTTTGCTGATCTAATATGTTGCTTTCTGGATCTGCCAATAATAAATCAATACGCCTGAGCTTACAAAACAATCAAGTGGAAGTATTTGGGTAGACAATGATACCCTTTTTTAACCTCAGAGTACATTACTGTAAACTGATGGATTTCAATGAAAGCCAGCTGCCATACCTCTGAAACATCTATTATCCATGGAAGAAGGAGCAACCATAATGTGGAAACAATTAAGCAATAGGTGGACCTCATTCCATAGCTAAGTAAATGCCACTGTGTATAACATTCTAGCTGAGAAATATGTTTCTAGTTGTGGCTCGGTTTCAAATTCTAAATTTTAAAGGTGATGTTAAACTATTTTAAAACAAATTACCTTTGGTTTTTTCCTTTACCACATTTTTATTTTAAATTGGCCCTGATGAAATTCTCATTTTAAAACTAAAATAGAAGTAGTTCAACTGTGTTGGTACTTAGGCGGTATGTTTGTTGTGAAAGGGCTTGGAGATTATGGTTCACTATAATAAGGTGCTTACTAACTAAAATCTGAGTTTGAGGTTAAAACTGAATATATTGAAAGGCCAGCAAGACTGTATTTTGGATTTGTGGGCATATGTTCCTTGTTTGATAGCACTTTCAGGTCTCATGCTAGCAAAGCAGGAATATCCTCCAAGTTCAGCTCATGCCAAGTTTTCCCTAAAAGCAACCTGATTGTCAATTCAGAGTCAACCTACCATATATTGTGGAGGAGGTAGCTGCTGCTACCATATAGCCAAACTTGACATCTCCCTAGGCTACCAGCCTTGTAGAAAACAAAGCATTGAGGTTCTCTGTTAGCAAGCTTTTACATAAGGGGGTGCCAGAGACACAGCTCCTCTGGGGAAACTCTAGGCCTTATGGAGACAATGCCTCTGTTCACTATTTAAAGTTCTTCCAGGAAGAGTCAGTTGCTGAAGCTTTTGCTCCACAGATGACCCTGGTATTAGCATATGGGCATACCCAGGAACTTCCCAGGGAAGGCTATGCAGAGCTCTCCCTCTTCTAGGGGGTGGCTTCATGCATGAGTTGGGGAAGCTATGTGTAGGGTCAGTGCTAGCCACAAAAAACCTTTAATGGGAAAGAACTAGGCAGGAAGCATGGGAAAGTGGGGAGGGAAAGACGAAGTTGACCCAGAAAAGCAGAGACTCTGCCTGACAAGCTCTTAGGTATGCATATGGGGCCTATTCACCAGGTTGTCACCATAGACTAACATAAACAGTTTCACTTAATTTAAATATCCCCAATATCCCCAATTTTGCACTACTATTTTTTTTCTAGATTTTCTTGTAAAACTGTATTATTGCAGAAACATCTACAAACATTAGATACATTTTTATAAGGCTATTACAACTTCAGATATAATATTGCTTGGGTTGGGCTGCTTTGCTCCAGTGATGATAATCAATTGTACTCTAGGTTTATTAAAGTGTTTCATATCCTGAAGTAAAATGTAAAATATTGAACATCTTACTCTTTTCTTGATTTTAAACATTTAAATGTTGCTTAGATTATTAAAAATGACAAAGAATATTTAGATCTCATGTATGAAAGTAACACTAGAGGCTAATCATTTGCAAATGTCGGTGTGCAGCAGAATCCTGAAATGAAATGTTTTAAGTGAATTACACAAATCTATTAAAATGTGGTAGGAAATATTGACTTTAATTTTTGTCATGCCGACCAATAGCTTTATGGTTTGCATTTAAGAATCTCTAATTCTGAGGTGCTTATGAAGGGGTGGTGAGCTAAGGCATTTAATATTTTTTTAATTCATACATTTTAGTATTCATACGATACTGGTGTGATGCTCAGTGTGCAGGTCCATACAATTTGGTTGTAAGCACTAAAGGCACTGAAATGACTGATTGGGATGGGGGCTGGAAGGATTAGAACTCGTAATTGCAGTAGATTATTGCAATGAACAGTGATCCCTGTAATTTTACTTTCCTGTTTAGTAACATATTTGACTGTGGGGCTATATTTCTAATGTGCTGTGAAGAACCCACAGACCCAATGGTGATCTTCAGAAGGGTCAGGGTCATACCATGTTGACTTCCCACTTGCCTTTAGGGAAGGCAGCGGCAGCAGATTTAACTAGATCACTGTCCAAAACCAGTTACCTGCCTATCTCAAGCTAGGCAGAGATCTATGTTGGACCTTCAGTGTGAGATCACGAATGCCTCCATTGTGACAGTCCGGGTTGACTATGATGAGGGCCAGGCCACATGGATATTTCCCATTGGACAAAATGTGAATGTAGTATAGTTTTGTCAGTTACTTAACTTACCATGTTGGAATCCCAGTAAAAGGACTAGGATGAACTAAAAATCCACAATAATGTGAAAAACATCATAAGAGTGTAAAGAAATCCTCTGGGGAGAATGTTATTAGCCCATCATATTGGGCTATCATATTCTATTGCTGCTCATTTTGCAGGGCCGGCCGAAGACTTAACGCCGCCTGGGGCGGGCATTTTAAACTTCGCCGACGCCCCCCCCCGTACTTACCTTTGAAGAGTCCTGCGGCGAGTCTCCCTGCTCTGCCACGGTGCCGGCTTGTAATGCTGAGCGCCGGAAACTGATGCCACTTCCGGCGCTCAGCATTA
>VKOC01015183.1:0-58618 GCA_009364415.1 Spea multiplicata | reverse complement strand
TTCCGTGGCGGCTGCTGCTGCTGCGGTGAAGCCGGCGGCCTCCCTCTCTTCCGCGGCGGCGGAAGATCCGTGGATCCGGAGGAACCGGCAGCCAGGTACGTTACAGAAAAAAGCTAAAAAACATAAAAACATTGGGTATCTCTAAACTCAGGACAAATAGTAGCAATCATTAGCCAGTGGCTTTTCATTACCTTATTAGATGAGTAAAAGATTTTTCAACTAAAAGTTAGAAAAAGTCTTTTTTTTCTAAATTTTTCACCATATTTTATACTTTTTTTAATAGTAAGTAGTAAATAATATAGTAATAAAATTAAAACAATGGTCTATAGTCAACAATGCACAGAATACAGACATACGCACAGAATACAGATTATATTTAAATTTCATCACTAGTGATGCTACACTTTACACTATTTATTCACTTATATTTTATTATTACCGCTTACATTTCTCTTCCTTTTCCCTTTTCCTTGAGATATGCTTCTTTGACCTTTGATCACAGTACTATAGTACTTAGATAAGTTTATATTCACACTTTTTATACTATTCACTTCTCTTTTTTTGTCACTATCACTCTCATCGATACCTTTCTAAAAGACATGTACTTTTGATCATAGTATTACAATACTTAGATAAGTTTACCATTAATAATGCACAGAATATAGATTACATGTAATTTTTATCATTAATATACACACTGTTTTTTTTTCTCGTAATCTTCTGGACAAGCCACCTTGAAATGTGGCATGTTGGAATAGAACTATTCCGATTTCATGAATTCTGTATTTTATGAAATACCGTATATTCCGGCGTATAAGACGACTGGGCGTATAAGACGACCCCCAATGTTTCCAGTTAAAATATAGAGTTTGGGCTATACTCGCTGTATAAGACTACCCCTCTACCCAGTATACAACAACCAGCCAATCACAGCAAGCGATGTACCTTACCGGTGATTGGCTGGTTGTTGTATACAAAGCCTGCTTGGATTGGGTGGGTCAGCTCTCCCTAACATATGCCTGTCCACACACACATGTATAGACATACACTGCACCCACCACTGTATCCTAACCCTGCCGGACCTCGAGCTCCCTAATGCTGGGCTACTTAGAGGGAGGTCATGATCTCCCCAACCAGCCCTGCTCATCGGGCGCCCGCTGATCAGGTCTAGTAGGGGAGATCAAGATCTTGCACCTACCTCGGCGAGGCCCAGAAGACCGGCCCAGGGGAGGCGGCTTCTCCGCTCACCCCTCCCCTAGAGATTTGTGATTCTCCAGTCCGGCTCTGTAAGTTAGTTTCACGGGTTAAAAAGTCGTCTTATACGCGGAATATACGGTACTTCTCTATTTATTCAGATATGATGTATTAAATACATAGAGTGCATGGTACAATGCATAAAAGTATAATTTCAAGAGATAATAGGCTTAATAGATGTATATAATTTAAATTGCAACCTTACCCCCTTTCAAACAGGTTTCCTGCATTGGCAGCAGGTTCAGATTGAGTATGATGTTTAGAACAATACTCAATGGTAAATTAATAGAATGAATGTGTTAAGTATATGTATGTTAAGTAAGTTGGGGAAGTTAAGAACAAGATAAGCAGGAGTAAAAAATCAGTTAAAGAAAACAGAAAAGAAAGATATAAATGTCACTACGTTGTATGTCCCTGAATTGTCAGGGACTGAACTCACCCCAAAAGAGGGGCTTTCTCTATAATTCGCATATAGATAATACAACTGATTTAGCTTTAATACAGAAGACACATTGGATTATTTCCCTGTCAAATTTGTGGAAATATGCCCCTTTTCCAACTTTATACCATGCAAATCCAGAGTTAAAAAAGGGGCCTAGCGATACTTATATCAAATAGATTAAAATGTTAACATCTCTATGATGAAAGTGACAGAAATGGGAGATTTCAAATACTCATAGCTAAGATAAATTATATAACTTATACCATAGTTAATATCTATGCTCCCAACCAATCCCCTCTAAGGTTTTTGGAACATTTAATGTCCAGAATCTAACAAATTCAGATGGGCAGACTATGAAAAGGTGGAGATTACAATTGTATTATTGACCATAAGTTTGACAGAAACTCACCGAAAATGTTTCTATATGAAAGGATAAATCCTTTAGGTATTCAACATTTGTAGATAAATATTTACTAAATATTTTACTTTATTTTCTCAGGTTCATCCATCATATAGTAGAATAGATTTTTGGTTTCAGCACCAACACTAGAAAAAATAATTAAGGATAAGGATAGGTCCGATTACATGGTCAGACCATGTTCCAGTCTTTCTGGAGATATTAAATAATATACACTATAATATCAAGCCCAAATGGAGACTTAATAAGAATCTTTTAAAAAGTGATAAGAATAAAGTATACTGAGAGAAGCAAAAGAGATCCTTGATTTCAATTATAATGGGGAGGTCTCTGATATGGCACTCTGGAGTACCTTTAAATGCGTAATATGAGGCTCCTTTATAAAAATGGGCACAAATAAAGGGAAGTTATTTTCAAAAATATTGGCCAATTGGCTTAAGGGAATTATCCCAGATTTGATTCATAAAGACCAAGTGGGTTTTGTACAAGGGAGAAACGCTGCAGATAATATCTGGAAAGTTGTTAATCTGGTACATTTACAAGAACTCCAGGCAAACCGGGACAGCCCTCCTCGCCTTAGATGACGAAAAAGGCATTTGATCGGGTATATTGGGACTTCTTAGATCAGGTCCTAGAGACCTTTGGCATTAAGGGTAGATTTAAGGACTATACTCTGCTCCTGTACTCAAACCCAACTGCAAAAGTTATGGGATTAATGTTAGAATCAGACCAATTTAGTATTCAAAATAGGACACGTCAGGGATGCCCATTAGCTCCACTGCCCTACATTCTGTCTATGGAGCCCATGGCGGAAATGATCCGACAGTCTAGAGGGGAATAATGGTTGGCAATTACATAGATAAAATTTCATTATATGCAGATGATGTTCTTCTCTCGCTAACTAGCCCACTTACTTCTATTCAAGCACTGCTACAGATTATTGCGCAATACAGCAATTATTCTAATTATAAATTAAATTTAATTAAAACTCAAATATTAACTATAGGTATAGAGGGGCAGGAAACTGGGAAACTATCTACCAGAGTTAAATTCAATTGGCTAAATACCACACTGGAATATTTAGGCATTAATTTTACCTAAAATACAAAATATGATTGAGGTAAATTACATAGATCTACTTGGGAAAATCAAGGGAACTATAGTGACCTAGAGAAATTTCGAACTATCTTGGCTTGGAAGGATAGAGCTCGTTAAGACATACAGTATATTACCCCAAAGATACTCTTTCTTTTCCGATCTATTCCAGTGAATTTGAGACTATTCAACAATTCCAAAAAATGGTCATGGATTTTACATGGCTCAAAAGGAAACCAAGAACATCAAAAAAATATACTGATGAAAGCGTGGAGGAGGGGAGGTTCAGCTTGTCCAGACTTAAAAGCATTACATGAGGCATGCATGATCACTCACTTTATGGCATGGGAAAGGAAGGACAGAGAAGAACCTTCGTGGTTAAAATTAGAAGAGCTATGTGGAGAACAGATTTGTTTAATTATACCTATTAATTAAACCTATATTATTTGTTAATAATTATGGAAATATAAATCTTCTAAATTCTATAAACGATAAACGTAGCCGAGGTCAGGATTCAGGAGATCAACGTAGTCAGGCAAGCCAAGGTCAAAACACAGTAAACAGGAATGTAAAACACTATCTGGGCACTAGCACAAGGTATAGACAACCATCAGACGGCAAGGTAAAGCTGGTCTGAGGAGCTTAAATAGGGTGCCGCAGAGGAAGTTCGAATCTCCCGCCAAACCATCATGACGTCACTTCCGGTGTCCGGGAATAGCGACCATTTTGAGTGTGGCGTAATCTCCCTTCATAAAGACCTGCAGTTTGCAAGTGCTGAAGCAGGACGCCGTGCAGCTGGAGGTCTGCCTCTCCTGCACGGCTCTTCAGAAGACGGCAGCAGAAGTGACCGTGCGGTGGAGGGGGGTCTCTGTCACGTCCTTGGGACCCGTTGGCCGCGGGCTGGGGTCTGCTCGCGGATCACGGGCACCCAATACTTCCCTCGCCGTTCCCGTGGTCGGCGAGCGGACCGACCACCGACACGGGAGAAGGAAGGTTGGTTCCGGGAACTCCTCTGCGGGCAGATCTAAGGCTGCCCGTCAAAGCCAGAGTTCCCGGAACGGTTCCCTTACCTGATGTCCTGTCTCCAGTCCGTCCGCTGGGGGCGCAGCGATTCTTCTGGCTGTGTGATGGACTTCTGGAGGCGTGGTCCTGGCTCAGCTTGGAGGCGGGGTTTTCTCTCTAGCGCCAAATTTAAAAATCCCTGCTGAGCTTTCTCAGACACCCTGTTGTTGTTTGCTTACCGTGTTTCTGAGTTTGCTGCATATTTCTGTTTTGGACCCTTGCCTGCCTGACCTCCCTTTTTTGCCTAGTGATTCTGTACTTTTGCCTGTGCTACCTGTGTACCGAACCGACTTGTCTGCTAACCTGCTCCTGTGTACCGACCCGGCTTGTCTGCTCATGCTCCTGTGTGCTGTCTGCTAACCTGCTCCTGTGTACCGACCCGGCTTGTCTGCTTACCTGCTCCTGTGTACCGACCCGGGTTGTCTGCTAACCTGCTCCTGTGTATCATCCCGGCTTGTCTGACTACCAGCTCCTGTACCTGTTTTCATACTCAGTTTTTACCTGCTACCTGTGTCTCACTGTTGGGATCATCTAAATCCTGGATTACCGCTGTTGGGGGTTCTCCCTATACAGCAGTTTTTTGGGCAGAATAACTCCTGCGGTGAGTACCTCTAGTGATACGGACGCGACAGTCTCCCTCTCCTTGGTGGCCGTGCGGTGGAGGGGGGTCTCCCTCTCCCACGTGGCAGCTGTTGCGGCACCGTGGGAACCGAGGACAGGTGAGTAACACCAGCATCTTCTTCACCTCCCACAGGATTATGGCATGATGCTGTGTGACCCCGCTAGGCCCCGCCTCCTCCAGAAAATTGAAGAGGTCTACCGGATCCGCTTTGGGACTGCACAGTGCTTCTGGAGCAATCTCCCCAACCGGCTCTGATTCCCTGCAGTGGGTGGGCTATCCCGGGAGTAGGAAGATACGCGCATATGCAACCTCGGCTGCTGCCGGCACTTTCGCCGGCGCTCCGTGATAGACGCCGGCAGCAGCTGAGGTTAGCATACAGGAGGATCCAGGTCCCCTGCAGCGATGCGGGGGATCTGGATCTTAGTCTAATAGTCAGACATCATTTAAGGTCTGATTAGAAGACGACCTCGATTACAAGACGAGAGGTATTTTTCAGAGCATTTGCTCTGAAAAAAACTCGTCTTATAATCGATCCAGATCCAGAGCTGCAGCCAACATCAGCACAACTCCAGGATATAGAACAGATAAGCGTGATACATCTGCTTAAATGTGAGTGCATCCCACCATTGCGTGTACATCAATATAGAAAGATATCACCCTATGGTAGATTTCTGTTTTGTATGTTTTATGATACGGACGGATTGACACACACACCAAGGAGTTGATTCTGGAGGCTTTAAAGGTCATACACACTGTGAGTGCAACCATTGGAGTATAGCCCTGGGATTCCAAAATAGTTTTACTGCACTACACTATATTTTTCTTTTTTTATCTGTTCCTTTTGAGTTACATAAGATCGTGAATTATAAGTGCCCCTTGACAGAAGTCTTGCTTGTGCCAAGAAAGTATTGAAAGGTGCACAAACAAATAAATGGTGTGGTATGTCGAGACGATCTGTATGTGGTAGAGTGCGAATCCCAAACCCCCCCATCCAACCTAACTAAGACCCTCCCATACCCCCTATCTAACTAGTACCAGGTTGCAAAAATAAACGATTAGGAAAGAAAAAGTAACTAAAAGTAAGGGACGGATGGACGAAAAAATGTAGAGTGCTTGCCGGACACGTGGGTGGGCCCTACCTTACAGCCCGTCCAATTCACTGAGGACTGAGATGCGAGCGTGGATCCCGGTAGCTCCTGGTGTCAGTGATATGTCATGGGACATTTTCCAAATCTGGTCAGAATGACTGTGGCAGAATGCCCCATGTGCTATTTTGGGTATCTTTGAAGCCCGCCACTGCAATTTATCCCATTAAACCATATATTTTTGAAAATTATACACATAGTTACATAGTTACATAGGCTGAAAAAGACATGCATCCATCACGTTCAGCCTTTCCTATATCTGTTAATTTGTGTCAGGGTCCACTTTTTCGTTGCCTTAACCATGGCTTTTTCATATGGGGTATATAAATCTGCTACCACTAGTGGCCACCCTCCACACTCTGGAGCACTCAGAACTCAATTACCAGGATCAGGTGTACCTTATTACCTGAGTTGAGCCCTAATCATTCCATCCAATTCCACATCCTTATTGTTCTAACTTTAAAAATCAGTTTCCTCTGCCTTAGACTAAATCTCCTTTCTTCCAGTCTAAACGTGTCACCATGTGTCCTATGCAGTGGCGGAACTACCGGGGTCGCAGGGGTTGCTACTGCGACCGGGCCCTGGAGTTTTGCCAGTCAGGGGGCCCAAGGGGTGCCGAGCGGTCGTTTTCAGCAACTGCTCGGCGCCCTTCTGTCTCCTCTACCGCGGTTGCATGCCTCAGCGCTGCCCCGACCGCAGAGGTGGGAGCGTGACGCGTCTGTCTCGGGTGCCTGCGCTTCACGCTGAGCGCCCCCACCACAGGACTGCACAGTAAGTGACCTACAAAGGAGGGTAGGGAGAGGATAGATAGTGAGAAGATGGGTAGGGAGAGGGTAGATAGTGAGAAGGGGGTAGGGAGAGGGTAGATAGTGAGAAGGGGGGTAGGAAGAGGGTAGATAGTGAGAAGGAGGGTAGGGAGAGGGTAGAGAGTGAGAAAAGGTAGGGAGAGGGTAGATAAGGTGAGGGATATTAATGAGACAAAATAGGCAAAACCATCCACAATATTAATTTATATTTTATCTCCGATCCTAAATTATTTCAGATCGCCGAAAATTATAATTCAAATTAGATATATATCATCACGATAATCAATAAAAATATTATTTATTGTATGAACACAATTTATAAAATATCTATATGAGTCACACAGTGCATGGTATAAAACACAAAAATTCTTAAAACATGTCAAAAATTAATTACTTTAAAATACAATATATTATCGATAGTTATCAATATGAATTACTACTTTATCAGTCTAACACACACAATTTCCATTCCACTCAGCAACCAAAGTGATAATCAGTGCCATAATAAAAATATCACTTACTCTCTTTATATATTAGTTCAAGTAATATGGCAATTAAAAATAATTTAATAATGTCTAAGAGTATTAGTGAAGTACCTAATAGATGCAAATAATGTCAAACTTCATCTATAGGTAAAAATACCTTTTACATTATTGTCATTATCACGGGTTATAAGCTGCAGTCTCACAAGCCGTCATATACAATAACGTCAAATATTATTTCCCAGAAAAAGGGAATTCTATATTGAAGAAGACAAAATTCACCTCTATTCAGAATAATAAAACACTTATAATTACCACCACTTGTTGCTATGGTCCAACTGGTCCTTGTAGAAATTAATCCAGGTTCAGTGGCAAGAAATTAAGTGTGAAGAAATATAACTTTCTAAAAGTCATATATGTTAGAACTCAAAGTAACTCTAGGAGTAAAATATGGTGCCAGGATGTTCCAAAATGCCAATTCTCTGGGGTAAATTTGGTGAGTGAGTACATCAGGGTGTCCAATTTGTATAGGTCAGTCTTTAGGTGCCTAAATTAGTTAAAACATAATCTTTTAAAGACAGGGCTTATTATCATAGCCTCCACCTATTGACTGGAATTCTCCAATCATAATGGTGGGTTTTACCCATTATAATTAGGACTTCTACTCATATTTACACCATTGTAGTTTCTTAATTTACCTGTAAGAGACGCTCTGGTTTAAGAAATAACTTAAGACCATTACATATGTGTTTGGAATTTATCCTTGGTCACCCATATCTCTAGACATTACCGCCTAGGTAGTAAATCAGGTTTTGGTAGTCACCCATATCTCCAGACGTTACCTCATAGGTAGTAAATTAGGCTTTGGTGGTCTTACAATGTATCCCCATTCCAATTTACATTCCTAAGGATACCTAGTGTCTACTCCTTAACTTTCTCATGGAAGATAACGCTAATTAGATAACATATGTTGAAGCATCTATATTCATGAATACTTCTTTGTTCTCAATATAGAGAAAACAAAGACAGAAAGAAATAATCATTATATGATTAAAGAAAAAAATGGCTCTGACTCCATTTTGTGCTCATGTAAAATACAGAATATAGAATACATGTTTTCCATCATAAAATATCTGACAATAGTGAGAAGGGGATAGGGAGAGGTTAGATAGTGAGAAGGGGGTAGGGAGAGGGTAGATAGTGAGAAGGGGGTAGGAGAGGTAGATCCTGTTTATGAACAGATTTCCATACAATGGTTTGTATTGGCCCCGAATATATTTATATAATGCTATCATATCCCCTCTGAGGCGCTGTTTTTCTAAACTAAACAGATTTAAATTTGTTAACCTTATTTCATAACTAAAGTGCACCATTCCTTTTATTAACCCCTTAAGGACAAAGGGCGGTCCCTAAACCCATTGAAAACAATGCATTTTGAGCCCGTACATGTACGGGTTTTGTCATTAAGGGGTTAATGTTGTAGCCCACCTCTGCACCCTTTATAGTGCTATTATATCCTTCTTTAGAATAGGTGCCCAAGGTATTTCAAATGCACTTCTTCCATGCACTAATTCTACTATCACTCTTTGTCAAACTTTGTGGTAGTTATTTATTTTCAGTTTCACACAAATTGTACTTCAGGTATGGATGTACAGCTCCTGGTATGTGTCACTGTCAAACAACACGCCAATATGTGTTCAGCAACATTTTTTGATTACAGTGATACCACCAATGCATGGGTTTGTCTGGTTGTTTTGGGGCTAAAAGGCCACATTTGGGAAGTGCACTTTTTTTTGTCTATGCCCTGTCTTTCAACCCAGCCACTCCAATTTACCCCATCAAACCATTAATTTTTTTAAGTAGACACTTCTTGGGTATTTGAAATACTAGTATTTTAACTCTTTCCATGTCAGCACAAATTTTTGCACTCATAATAAACTTTTTTTTGTACTTTTGGACTCGAGGGTGGCATCACTGCATAATTATTTTTAAATGTTACCATGTTTATTTAGCTATTTTTATGTTTTTCATTTTTAAAAATATTTTACTAGTCACATTGTGATTAGAAAGATGGGCTGGGCTCCTTTGACTTGTATGGTTGAATGCAGTACCTGTATTCAGCCTGCAAGGGGAGCCAGATTTCTCAGGAAGTCTTTATTTTTTGAAAGGACCCTGTCATCTTGCGATTGGCAAAATCTCTTGCAGTGGCAGTTGTGACCGGAGCGGTCACAGTGTGTCCTGGGGTTGGTATTCGGTATCGCTGAATCCCTCGCTATTGAGGAATTTCAGCGACACCATTGAAGCTTAGAACGCATCAACGATTTTAAAATGGGTATCTGCTGCCATGCAGTGTATGGCGGTCGTTGATGGCCCCTGATGCTGGTCTCGGTGATGCTGAATGTCTCGATGTCAAGGCATTACAGCAACACGGTTTAAGCGAAGAAAGAAATTGTAAGCGATTGTTTTCTAAGCCCTACATTTTAGATATTAGTTACTTCCTAAACTACCACACGTAGGCAGACTTTTAGAAACCATACATATGCAAACAATCCTAAGAAACATGGAAACGTTGGTTGAAAAAAAACAGTTAAAATGAATGTTACAGCTCCCTTTGCCGGAGACTGGTGACCAAAAAGTTGCATGTTAAGTGTCCAAATACTCCTAGTGAAATACCCTAGGTTGTCTTCTCTCCTAAAATATTTTTTTTTGATTGGGTATTTAAAGTTGGTGGGCTGCTAAACATTACCAATGAGTATGTTCCATATTCTGCTCCGTAACTTCCAAAACCTATATAAAAAAACATGTGTGATATTTCCATATTCTGGAGATGCATCTCAATACATTTTGGTGGGTTTCCATGCAGATGCATGTAATCTGCACAAACAATCCTTTGACCAAACATATTGTCTGCTAAGCAATTTAGCTGGGGGATGTGGATAGGGGCAAATGCATATGAGGGAATTCTGCAGAATCTCCCTGTATGTTTGCACAGTGGACACAAAATAAAATAAAAGGCCCAAGGAGCTACACAAAAAAATGTAGGGGCCTCATATGAACGCTTTCAGGAGTGATCACAAATGACCTATTGAAAAACTGCATGTCTTTCAAATATGGCAATCCCCTGGAGATGGAAAGAGTGTTTAGAAAGCGATTGTCAGACAATCCCCTGTGCCATGGACTCCTGGAGGGGCCTGAGGGCCTGCCTCCTTCCTACAGACTATGGGCCCTGGCTTTGAAAGGGGTTCTGTTTTTGGAGAGGTGAATACAGGGGGTCCATTGGGACTAATTCTTATGCCTGGAACAGAGTGCCAGGTTTCCCCAAGTACCAGAGACTCTAAAGACTGTGGAGCTTGGACGCAGATTTGAGGCACCTGCATTTTGGGAGGGGGTTTATGGGTGGTTACTCTCCATCAGGTGAGAACTTACAGGACAAAGACCTCCATGGCTAGTATTTGCACTAAGATCTGATATCCAGCAGGTTTCAGCCAGAAGTCAGGGAATCACCTGTGTTTACCATCTTCCCCACAGAATACAATAGCCCCTACTGGGCTGAGTGCAAATACTGAGCCGTGTGCAAAGGAGGCCTGATGGAGAACTATGTGTGCTTTGCTGTGTCTATTGTATGTAAATTATCCCCTTATACTGTTTAAATACTTATGTGTTTGCAAATGAACTCAGTCTTGTTTTCACCTCAACATTGGTGGGCTTGAGTTGGGCTACTGTAATAATTCACTATTCTTTTCAGGACAGTACATGCGCTGAGTATGCTAAGCTACAGCTAGCCATAGTGCCAATACAGCTACTGTGCAGCGACATATCCCTTCTCTCTACAACACTGGTTATGTCCCGACAGGAGGAAGCATAGTTTGATGGGAGTACCCAGTCGGGGTACAGGGCATTCCATCACATCGATCAATGATCAGGTCCTTCGCTAAGCCAGTGTTGCTGAAATGCCTCGATGTCAAAGGTTGGTGGTGGAATTACTGCATTAATGCAATTACACTGGGGTGTTGAGTTTTCAAAAATATAGAGTTTGATGAGGATAAATTGAATTGGTCGGCTGTAAATATGTCGCGAATAGGACATGGGCGCAGGATGACCAGATGTCAAAATTCCAAGTTGAAAAACTGGATTATGCATGTCCCAAATGTGGCCTGACAAACCAATGCACGAGTGGTATCACTGTAATGCAGATGTTGCTGAAAACATATTCAAGTGTCGCTTTGTAACCTTTTAAATTTACAGTAAATGTGGAACTGAATTGAAATCTGTGTGAAAAAAAATCACCAAAAATGTTACGTCTTTGGCAAAGTCTGGAGAATATGGGTGGTAAAATGGGTGTGTGGAAATTGTCAAAATACCCCAAGTTGAATATCCTGAGTTGTCTACTTTTTAAACATATGTACATGAGGGGTGATTCATGATATCGGTGAAACAGATTCTGTTTCGAAATAGCAATACACTACATATCGCCCTATAAGTTGCAAAACAAACTGAAAACATTCAGTTTTTTTTCCATTAGTGTTTTTTATTTCTTCAACATATTGTATTAGCCCTTTTTGTCCTGAAAAATATATATAATTTGTATGGGTACAGTAAATCAGAAAGAAGAAAATTACAGCTAAACACATACACAGCAAAAATGTTAAAACAGCCATTGTCCTGCCATTGTCCTGCTCAGTCCAATCTCCTTGCCTGCTAATCACAGTCATCTAGAAGTAGGTCTCTGTAGCTGTGCAGTTGGTCACAGTAGCCCTGCTTTTCTGATCACATTATATGTGCAAAAGCACTGGCGTAACTACGGGGGCTGCAGCGGTCGCAGCCTGTGCCTCTAGGGGGCCCGGTGTGTCTCCTTCTTCCTGTCTCCTCGTACTGGTTCAAAATTGTTTAGAAAGGGCCTTCCAGACTGGATGTATATATTTGTTTGTGTGTATATATATGTACGGATGTAAGCATAGACGTGTACTTGCATGTGTGTGAGCATTCAATGTGTACTTTTGTGTGTTTGAGCATGAATGTGTCCTTTTGTGTTTGAACGTGGATGTGTACTTGTGTGTGTGCATGGATTCGTGTGTGAGCATGGATTTGTGTGTGAGCATGAATTTGTCCTTGTGTCTGTGAGCATGGATGTGTAATTGTGTGTGAGAGCATGAATGTGTATTTTTGTGTCTGTGAGCATGGATGTGTACTTTTGTGTGTGAGCATGGATGTGTAATTGTGAGTGTGTGCGTGAGAGCAGGGATGTGTAGGTGGGTTGAGATCTAGTGTATGTTAGTGAGCATAAATAAGTGTGTGTAATTTGTATGTTTACATATGTTTTATATTGGAAGGAGGGGAGCAAGGGGCAATGATGGCACAGAGTAACTGTTGAAGTTGGGGGGCTCGGGGGAATTTTCGCATCAGGTTTCTAGTTATGCCCCTGAGCAAAAGGGTCATCAGAGAATGCAGCTGGGTTAAACTACGCTGACCGATGCTAATGCTGGCTGATGGGAGAGCAAGTCATTTGAAGACAGTCTTTTCCCTGCTGTGATCTGCCTTGCAGTGCTTTTAATCCATGTTAAGTCAGTGATCTCAAAGGAACAGATTTTTGGTCATAAAATGGTTAAAGAAACTTATATTAAAGGCAGGAGAACTAGGCATTTTAGCAGGGTAATTCAATACAGAATGCATCTTAAGAACTGCAAATTTTAACTGAAATGAGCATTTTCTCCCTTTGTGTATCTATGTGCAATTATATACTAAATTCTACAAAGAAAACTATACAAGGAAAAGTCCCCTTCTGAATAACAATAAAAACTAAGTTGAGTCATTGCTGGCTTTTGGTTTTTGATGCTGTGTTCAAAGAGAGCTTAGGCATAGATGGTAATCCATTATACCTTGATGTCATGTGCACTTTGCTTTTGTTTCCCTGAAATCACATTTCCCTTTTTATAATACGTGGCATGCGGTTTGCTGCTATACTCAGCAAACCTGATAATCAAAACAGAAGACTCAGGGAAGCCTTTCTTTGGTCTGACTGCTAACATATGATATCGAAAAAGAAAAGACTATGTGATAGTAAAAAACATGAAAATTTATTTCAGAAATCAGTTTAATGTTAGAAATGTTTCCATTTAAAACAACTACCAGTTGTTAAAGGAACAATTTGTATTCCCTTATTTAATGTGGTCTTATTTAATGTACAAACAAAAACAGGATAAACCTTGCGCAAGGATGACCAACAAACCTGTGGAACACAAGTGTGCTAACAGAAAAGTGTGAACTTACTTGGGTATAAAAAAAGTATAGAGAATCCAAAGACATGGGCTTCAGTGGATAAAAAGCATCAAAAATGCTTTAATAATAGCAGGTAATAAATACAAATAAAAACTAGTAGTCCATGGATCCACGATGCATGCTGCTGGGGAAGTGGAGAAGGTGTCTGACGAGAAAGAGCGCTACAGTCTCGATCGCCGTAGAGTAGTAGAGAATGCTCCGTCTGAGTCAACTATGGAAACTGGGAAGTGCCAAAATACCAACGCGTTTCGTCACAGTACGGAGTTCATCAGGGTAATGTGCCAAAACTTATGAAGGCGTACTTATATATCAAGTACAGAGTCACAGAACCTCCCAATTAAAAAGGTATATAAAAATGAGAAGTACCGTATTTGCTCGATTATAAGATGACCCTGATTATAGCCCCCCAAAATCTGAATATTAATTTAGGAAAAAAGAAAAAGCCTGAATATAAGACGACCCTATAGGAAAAAAGTCTTACTAGTAAATGTTAATTCATGTAAACTATGTAAACTATTTTTTTAAATAAAAGCTATGATTGAGAAAAATATTTTTTGGGTTTTGATTTCCTTATATTTTCCAACCTGCCCCCCCAGTTATGCACATCTGCCCCCAGGCTTGCCACTCTGCCCTAGAAATGCCTTATACACCCTATATGCCACTGTGCCCCATGATATGCTTTAACCCTCTAAATGCCACTGTGCCCCATGATATGCCTTTTAACCCTCTTTATACCACTGAGCCCCATGATATGCCTTTTAACCCTCTATATACCACTGTGCCCCATCATATGCCTTTTGACCCCCTATGTGCCACTCTGCCTCCAGAAATGCCTTATACCCCTATATGCCACTCTGGCATTTAGGGGTTAAAAGGCATATTATGGGGAAGAGTGGCATATAGGGAGGTATAAGGCATTTCAGGAGGCAGAGTGGGGTATAGAGGGTTAAATGGGATTTCTGGAGGCAGGGTGGCATGAAGGGGGTTAAAATACATATCTGGAGGCAGAGTGGCATTAAGGGGGATCTGGATCTTAGTCTCTTAGTCAGACCTATTTGAGGTCTGATTATAAGATGACTCTGATTATAAGATGAGGCATATTTTTCAGAGCATTTGCTCTGAAAAAAACCTTGTCTTATAATCGAGCAAATATGGTATTGTCATATGAGAGCTGACCGACAGGTTATTTAGCCAGATTGGATATAAATAAATTCACTAAATCCCTTTTTTGAGAGGAATGGATCTTTCCCTATTTATTTTCAGCAGAGATGTGTATAAAAATAGGCTTGAAATAAAATGCAGTCTCTCAGAGAACACAGGGTCAGATTAACCCCTTAATGACAAGACTGTTTCTTACTCGTAGTACATTTCGGGACAATGGCTCTTTTAACATTTTGCTGTAATTTTCTTCTTTCTCATTTTGTGCTCCCACACATATTGTATATTGTATATTGTTTTTTTCAGGACAAACAGGCCTTTCTTTTACCATTATTTTTATCATATCATCTAATTTGCTATAAAAAATGATAAAATATTGTGATGTTTTGTTAAAAAATGACCTTTTCTCACTTAAAAAAAACTTTTACTCATCTGCAAAAACTAATGAAAAAACCTGCTAAACGGATTCTACTATTTGTCCTGAGTTTAGAAAAACCCCAATGTTTTTATGTTTTTTTTTCTTTTTCCTGCACATTAAGGGGCAATAAGTACCAGTAGCGTTTTGCTATTTCAAAACCAATTTTTCCCCAAAGCTGGTCATTCTGCCCCATGTGCTATTTTGGGTATCTTTGAAGCCGGCCAATGCAATTTACCCCATAAAAACATATATTTTTAAAAACTAGACACCCCCAAGGAATTTCAAAAGCTGGTATTTTAACCATTTCCATTCACTAGTTTTACCATCAGCCTTTGTCAAACTTTATGGTAGTAAAACAATTTTGTATTTTTTTCACACATGTGGTACTCCAGGTATAAATTTACTGCACCTGGTATACTACACTGCTGAACAACACCCCAATATGTATTCTGCGACATCTTCGGAGCGCAGTGATACCCCACATGCATGGGTTCGTTCGGGGACTAAAAGGCCCTTTTTGAGAGTTGTGCATTTTTCAAATTGCTATTTTGACACGTCAACAAGTCTGCCACATATCCTATTTCAGTTATCTTTGAAGCCGGCCAATACAATTTACTCCATCAAACAAATATTTTTTTTTTAATTTTTTTTTTTAAAGATTTTATTACGTATAAAAATTGACCATTACAAACATGTAACAAAACAAAATCTTCCATTCTTATATCTCAATAGTAGAGTTTTGCCAAGTAAGATATTCAACATACATACGGATGACGGTAAATTAAGAATAAGCATAGTCTGATATTATAGCCGGTACTGCGGGAGGGAGGAAGAGAAAGAATGATAGAGTAACTAATGATAATAGGGATAATAATAATTGCCAAGGTTATAAATCAAAGAAAAAAAGAAATAGAGAAGTTCTCTATTGTACTAGGTCGGTCTCTGAGATCATATTTTGGCATGGAAGCCAAATTGCCTCATAGTTATAAATGTTATTATATGTCCTATGGAATTGTTTTTCCATTTTATATTGATAATCTATTTGTGTAAGTACTTGAGACCATGACGGAGCTTGCTCCATTTTCCAATTTCTTGCGATGCAAATTTTGAAAGCGGCTAGAATGTTAATAGTTAGATATCGATTTGATTTATTTTGTAAGGGTATATCAATATGAAATAAAAAAGCTTGAGGGTGCAATATTAAGTTGAGCCCAAATAAACTCTTGAGTAAGTTGATAAGTTTAAATTTCATACTAGAAAGTTTCTCACATTCCCACCAGAATGTGGAGGAGCTTAAAAAATTGTTCGTGCAAGTTTATAAAGTGGATCGCCTTTCTTGTATTAGTCCAGGCTTCAGCCCAAATATCCGGTGCGTAGGAAATTCCTAAATCTGATTCCCATTTTCGTATTGTATTGGGTTTAACTGGAGTGGATTCGTGTTCTAACAGTTTGGCTATTCGCGTGATTAAATTTCTTTTATGATGTCCATTCATAAATCTATCCAAATTTGTTAAAGGTCTCACAGGGTTACATTTAATGAAGTTTCTAATCCTTAAATATGAAAAAAAAATCCCTACTCAAGTAGGGGTATTTGAATTGTAGTTCTTCAAATGAAACTAAATCCGTAGTAGACCAGATGTCCGCTATTGTAACAACTCCTTGAGAAAGCCAAGATCTTAAGTCAATATCTTTTATCAAATTTTGCAAAACTGCTAAAGGAGTAAATACTGAGGTAGACTCAGTTATGCCAAATTTTTTCTTGAAGCTAAACATATTAGTCAGGATATCCAAAATAATAGGATTTACAATCTCTAAATCAGTTATTCCCTGTATATTAAACCAGTACAGGTGAAATGGATCTAAGTTATGGCACTTCCACCTCTCATATTTATACCATGGAAGGTCCAGTTCTCGTTTTATGTTCCAAGATAGAAAATGGCCAACAAGGCAGATTTGATGGAGAGAACGTAGATTAGGAAAATTAAGTCCAATCCGTGAGAGACTTTTAGTTTGTATTGATCGTGAGATCCTCGGTTTTTTACCCAGCCATACGAATGAATAGAATAACTTTTCAAATTGGTTTAAGATTCTTAATGGGACTGATAAGGGAATAACTCTAAATAAGTAGATTAATTTTGGAAGAACGTACGACTTTAGTGTGTTTAGTCTGCCTAACCATGATATTTCTAAGCCTTTCCATTGTATAAATTGATTTTTGAAAGTGTCTAAGAGAGTTGTGTAGTTATTAGTTACAGTGTCTCTAAGTTTCTGGTATATCTTAATGCCCAAGTAATCAATATGATTTTGCCCCCATAAAAATGTAAATTTACCGGTACTTTTAATTTCTTCAAATCGAGGGCAATCTATATTGAAATCGATAATCTGAGACTTATCTAAATTCAATTTATAGTTAGAATAAATTGCGCATTCCTTAATACTTCCCAAGGTCTCTGAGAGTGATGTTTCGGGTAAAGATAAGGTGAGTAAAATATCGTCTGCATATAAAGAAATTTTATGTTCGTAAGGGCCTGTTATTATTCCAGAGATTATTTCCGAATGACGTATTAACGTCCCGTTGTTAATAGGAAAGATAGTCGAGTTTAAGTTTGAGCCTGAGATCTTTGCTTGCAGGTTTTTATAAAGTGACATAATGTTATCCAAAATTTGTCCATGCAGGCCAAACATTTTTAAAGTTTCTTCTAGGAAGGGCCAACTTACCCGGTCAAAAGCCTTCTCAGCATCAAGAGCTAAGAAGACCGCCGGTATATTATTAGAATGTATTTCATATATGAGGTTTAATATCCTGCGGATATTATCTTCACCGCTTCTGCCCAATATAAAACCTGTTTGGTCTGAATGGATCAGGTCCTGCATGATAGCACCTAATCTATTGGCCAAAATTTTTGAAAATATTTTAATATCCAGGTTTATGAGAGAAATAGGACGGTAATTTGAGACTTTACTCGGATCTTTCCCACTCTTTAAAATAGGAGTTATTATAGTCTGTAACATTTCTGATGGGAATTCTTCCCCCAAAGGAATTCCTCTGAATACTTTCAATAGTAGTGGAGATACTACAGGGTCCAATAGTTGATAGAAAGGAGCTGAAAATCCATCTGGACCAGGAGCTTTAGACTTTGGTAAATTCATTATAATGGTGTTTATCTCAGAGAGTTGAATGGGTAAATTTAAACTTTCCAGCTTTGCATTAGATAATTTAGGTAGGTTTAAGTTCTTAAGAAAAGAACTTATCTGTATTTTATCTTTATTAATTCTGGGTAAATTATATATAGCGTGCTGTAGTATTCTCTAAAGGCTTCTCCAATTAATTTTGGAGTTAAGTAAGTTTTGCCATTAAATACGATTTTATTGATTCTATTTTTGGCTGATCTATCTTTAATTTTCTTAGTTAAGTTCTTGCTAGCTCTGTTACTACTATAATACCATTCCTGTTTCAGGAATAAGAGATTTTTATTGATATTCTCGATTAATCTTTCCTTAATCTTACGTTGGATTTCTTTTATGTCTGTATGTAACAAATTTGAGGGACTTAATTTATTACTAGCCTCTAATTGTGCCAGCTTAATGTATAAATCCGTAAGAGTCGCACCTTTCATTTTCTTTATATATGCGCCTTGTTTTATAAGGTAACCTCGCATAGTGCATTTAAAGGCGCACCATAGAGTAGCGTCCGAGACCATACCGTTGTCATTAGTCTCAATAAAGTTTTTGGCCATTGTGACAGAATGACCTGTCATACAAGGCCCCAAGGTAGTCGGAGATGGCTCCAGCCTGGCTGCCAAACAGGCAGGAACTCCATTGTTTAATTAATCCCATCAATAGGATTGCTGATTGGGGATTAAAGGTTGGGCTGTATGCATGTATCTGTTAATTTATGTTAATGAAGTTCTGTGGCTATATCAGTCTATGTTTTACTACAATAAACTGTTCATTCCTGCTGTACTCAATTCAAGGTACTTATTGGGTACACATAGCAGGGTTCCAAGGTGCGCATGCTGGCTGGTGCTGGAAGTGATTCCGGGGACAACAGGAGGATACATGTGGGTGATCTCTGGGAGTTACTACAGCTCTCTTGGTGAACCCGTTACATTGGTGGCAAGCGGAGGGATTGCCTCCTAGTCTAAGGGACACGTCCTTTGCAACGGGATCTATCTCCAGGAAAGAGAATGGAAGTCAGCTACGCAGAGCTGATCAAGAGGAATTGTAAACGCCTGAAGCTCTGGAGGGATGTTCTCCACTTGGAAATTAAGTACAAGGGGAAAAGCCTCCCAACCTTTGAGGAAAGGTTTTGGCTCCAGCGGAAGTTGCGGATGCCGTTCTTGGGGAAGCAGCCCAAAGAGGAATGGGTGGCTGAGCTGGAGGTGCTGGTCCAGACAGAGCTGAGGTTGGACGATGGATATCGGGCTCTGCGGTGGTACGCAGCACAGATGTGCCTGGGGCTGGAGGATAAAGGTCCCACAGAGGGCTATGGCTTCGGCGGCCCGGGATTATTATTGGAAATTATAGAAAAGGATCCCGACTTCGGTAGTGCATCGGAGTGTCGGGAGGAAGACATCCAGGAGCGAAGGGAGGAGGATATCCCATACGTGCCTAAGCTGTGGGCTGACCTGGATTATTTGGTCACACAAGAATGGGAACTGGAACAGGCATATCAAGAGTTATTTGACCATGTGCAACAGTATGCCCCAGTGACCATGGATTTCATTGATTTTACTGCGTGGTCACCTGAGGATGTTGACCCAGAAGGGGTGGATGGGACTGATTCACAGGGTTACTGGACAGCTAACCCAGATCCGATAGCGGAACTATGTGATTGTACACCACAACCAGATCCAGAGACTGTGGATTTAATTGATTTTACATCTGAGGATGTTGGTCCGGGAGGGCTTGCAATTGGCTTCCCTTCCCAGCAAAAGGAAGAAGGTTTTGTGGGTGTAGTAGCTGGCACTGCGGTCTCCACAAGCACCCACCCAGCAGAAGAGCTGCCATCGGGGCAGAGTGCCGCTGGCATCTGCCTGCTCCTTTCCCTGTTTCCCGAGCCTGACCACAGCAACCTTGTAGGGTCCAGTCAGGCAGCCCCAGAGACTGTGGTAGTTGATGGGGCTGCGGTTTCCACACCTGGGTCCCCGGAATGTTTGGCAGTTGGCCAAGATCCCCGCTCCCCAGCAGAAGCGCTGGCAACAGGGCAGAGTGCTGCTGTTCTCTGCCCACCCCTCCCCCTTGTTCCTGAGTCTGACCATGACGCTCCCGCAGTGCTCGCTCAGACCACCCCAGCCGAAATACTGGCAACAGGAGAGAGGCAGGACGGCCCCTCTCTACCAGCACTGGAGGTGCCCGCAAACCCTATAAAAGAGATTTCGCCAGGTCAGAGTGCAGCTGGCCTCTGCCCTCCCTCATCAGACGTCCCTCCACTAGAGGATGGTACGAAACCAGCACTGGGGGACATGTATCCCATACAGGTGGATGAGACTGTGGTTGCCACCTGTGGTCCCCAGAATTGCTGGGCAGCTGGCTCGGATCCCCAACCCTTGATTGAAGGGGCCCCCGCCACCCTGTCATCTCCCCAGCGGCTGAGAAGACTCCAGAGAGAAGGTGCAGTTGGCAATTCTCTCCAGCGGCAGTTATATTTTTCGGGAGAGGCAGAGGGCAGGCGGGTGAGTACTGCTCTTTTGTTAAATTGTTTTGAGGAGTACCAATTTGTGGCTGGCAGTGATGGTCCAGATATACAGACTGACTTCAGAGTCAAACAGGGTGGGGTCTTATCAGACGTCAGTCTCCCCCAGAAAAAGGAGATATGTGATGGAGTGTGTGACGGAACTGTCCATCACTGGGGCCCCTGGAGAGGACTGAAAGCAAGCCTGCTACCCGCAGATTATGGACCCTGTCTCCCTGCCTTTTGCCAGCCCCCTGCATCCACAACTCCAGGAGCGACGGAGCTGTGCTGTTGGACTGAACTGGATGCAGACCCGGTTTGGGTCTGGCCCCAGTTCAGTCTTATTTTTAAAAGGGGAGATATGTGACAGAATGACCTGTCATACAAGGCCCCAAGGTAGTCGGAGATGGCTCCAGCCTGGCTGCCAAACAGGCAGGAACTCCATTGTTTAATTAATCCCATCAATAGGATTGCTGATTGGGGTTAAAGGTTGGGCTGTATGCATGTATCTGTTAATTTATGTTAATGAAGTTCTGTGGCTATATCAGTCTATGTTTTACTACAATAAACTGGTTCATTCCTGCTGTACTCAGTTCAAGGTAGTTGTGTCTACTTATTGGGTACACATAGCAGGGTTCCAAGGTGCGCATGCTGACTGGTGCTGGAAGTGATTCCGGGGACAACAGGAGGATACATGTGGGTGATCTCTGGGAGTTACTACAGCTCTCTTGGTGAACCCGTTACAGCCATATTCCGAAATTGTTCCTTAAAATCACGTGACAGCAAAAGAGATTCATTTAGCCTCCAATTAGATTTTATTTTAAATTCTGCATTGTTTTTTATAAAAATTGGTGCGTGGTCGGACCAGGTCAGATTTCCTATGGTGGGAGACTCATAGATTTCTAAAGATTTGTTATCTGCAACAAACATATCAATTCTGGAGTAGGAATGATGGGAAGCAGAGTAGTATGTAAACTCCTTCACAGATGGGTTATGTACCCTCCAAATATCGAACAAGTTGTTGCGAGCAAGACACAGAGAAAATGATTTAGCTAAGGATTTCAGCTTTGGGTTTGGGTATGTACCATGCATAAAACTCTTATCCAGATTAACGTCTGGTATGCAGTTCATATCCCCTCCAATTACTAAAAAACCTTTTGAAATGGCAAGAACTTTTTCAAAGGTTTTATCCAAAAATTTTACTGTAGAGGCATTTGGTGCATATATATTAACTAGCGTATATGTCACATCATTTAATTTACAGAGGAGGATACTGTATCTAGCTTCATGGTCCGTTTCCAAATATATCTATTCAAACGTAATATTTTTATTTATCAAAATTGCGACACCTCTTTTTTTCTTCCCAATTAGGCTAGAATGAATAATTACAGGGTATTTCTTATGTCCAATGGTGGGGAACTCCCTTTTTCCAATGCGTTTCTTGCGCAAAGCATACATCTATTTGTTCTCTAATTAACATGTCATATAGGAAACCTCTTTTGTATGGGGAATTTAATCCTTGGCAATTAATAGACATGAGTTTAAGTGTCATATATATTAAATCCTCTTCCTCCCTCCTCAGACCTGATTTACCGTCAAAACATAAACACACAACAAAAAACAAATCATTTATACAGTTTACACATGAAATTCTTTCATGCGTCATTTGCCCGATCGATAGATTGGGCGAGTTCATGCGTAAGTCCCGACATTTAGGAGACCAGTTATATAAAGTAGAGTGAATAAATTAAATATACTTTAAATACATAATAGATGGTATTAATAATGTTATGCAAATTGTAAAAAAAAAAATATATATAAAAATAAATAAAAATAATAATAATAAAAAAAAAATATATATATATATATATATATATACATAATAATTATTGCCCATTCTCCTAAATCATGTGGCAAAATTGCATAATATAGTAGTACAAAGTGCTGTGCAGAGAAAAATCTGTTTCATAATGATAAATATATGCTAGTCAAACCTATCCTAAAGTGCCATTTGTACAAATAACGTGACTTTAGTGCAAAATAATTGATATCCAGTACGTGTACGTTCAACTAATTAAGTCCTATTGCACTAGTTAATCTTATATTGTGTTACTAAACAGAAATTAAAATTTAATATAGAAAATCAAATAATATATTAATATAAAATATCTAAGCAGAGAAAAATATATTTCATAAGATAGTTATGTACTATTCAACCAATGTTAAAATACCGTTTCCACAAATGCAGTGATTGCACAATATGTCAAAAAAAAATTATATATATATAAATAAGTAAATATTGCCTATTCTCCATAAATCATGTGCAAAATTGCATGATATAGTAGTACAAAGTGCCTGTGCAAAAAAAAAAAAAATCTGTTTCATAATGATAAATATATGCTAGTCAAACCTATACTAAAGTGCCATTTCTACAAATAAAGTGACTTTAGTGCAAAATAATTGATATCCAGTACGTGTACGTTCAACTAATTAAGTCCTATTGCACTAGTTAATCTTATATTGTGTTACTAAACAAAAGTTAAAATTTAATATAGAAAATCAAATAATATATTAATATAGAATATCTAAGCGGAGGAAAATATATTTCATAAGATAGTTATGTACTATTCAACCAATGTTAAAATACCGTTTCCACAAATGCAGTGATTGCACAATATGTCAAAAAAAAAAATCTGTTTCATAATAGTATATATATGCTATTTCAGCCAATTAAAGTGCCGTAAAGTAAATAAAATAGATAAATATTCCCATTATACATAAATTAATGTGCAAAATCGCATACTATAATAGATAATAGTACAAAGTTCCTATATAGAAAAGAAAAAAAAAACTATTACATAATAATAAATTTGTACTTATCAACCAGCACTAAAGTGCAATTTCCGCAAATAAAGTGAGTTTAGTGCAAAGTGCAAAATAGTTAATATTCAGTACGTATGAGTGCAATGGTTGCACAGTATATCCAATCAACTAATTAAAGCTAATTGGAAGAAAAAAAAAGCAAAAAAAAAAAAGCTATTTCATAGTAATAAATTTGCGTTATTCACCAGCATTAAGGTGCTATTTCCACAGAGACTTTAGTGCAAAACAATTAGTATTCAATACTTATAAGTGCAATGATTGCCTAATGTATCTAATCAAAATCTAAACTAAATAAATTGGTATGCAAAATCGCATAATATAATAGTGCCAATTATATATAAAAAAAAAAAAAAAAAAGCTGTTTCATAGTAATAATTATGTGCTTATCAACTAGCACTAAAGTGCAATTTCCACAAATAAGGTGACTTTAGTATAAGACAATTAATGTTCAATACATATAAGTGCAGTGGTTACACAATATATCTAATCAACTAATTAGAACTAATTACGGTATATTGAAGGGAAGAGAAAAAAAAAACAAAAAAAAAAACCACATGATACAAATAAATAAAAGATATAAATAAATAGATGCTTAACCCCTTCCGGACCGCCGATTACATACTGCGTCTTCACTTGAAGACCGCAGTATGTTTTTAAATATTTAAATTCCGTGATCGTGATTCGCTGAAAAGCGATCACGTGCACGGAATTGAGGGGGGGTGGCTGCTACTGATCGCTGGGAACACCCAGCGGTCAGTAGCAGCCGCCCCTCGCGATCCCAGCGTTCAAAGCGACGCTGGATCGCGTAAAGGCTGTGACGTACCTGGTACGCCCCGGTCTGCCGGTGACCCGTGACCCGGAAGTACCAGCTACGTCCCGGTCTTGAAAGGGTTAATGAGATATATAATAAACTGTAGCACAACAATAGAGTTTAAAAAACTGAAGATTAAACCACTTACTGGCGATCTTCCTTTTTTATTATGTTCTGCAATAAATCCATGAATTGGTGGTTCATCAGTTACCACTCTATATTGGGATGATCCAACACTATATTACTGCACCTGAAGACAAAAACAAGGCCATTATGTATTCTGAATATGTTCAAACTAGGATACATAAATTAAGTAGGTAGAACATTACAAGGAATAAGCAATATTAACAAAAAAGATCAAAGCCAGAGCTCAGCTTTGCTCTAATATAGGAAAAAACATCTCAGATTCCATTATTCAGTTTCATGTATTTAGTGAAATAAGACTTCCATTTCACCAGAGAACACACTGACGCATCCCTAACGTCTATTAGGTTATTAGAATCCCACAAGCTGATCTTAATAGATCTGCCAGGAATATTATTTTACTTTTTGACCATTAGGACAACAGAAGGAAAGTTGATAACCAAGTTTTATGTCTGATTTCTATAACTAATTCATAATAAAATGTAAAACTGGGGTTTGCCGCTTTTCCTGTGTTTTTTATGGTCAGAGACGGACTTTGCTAAAGTGAGTGAGTAAAGACAGTACATAATTGTAACTAATAAAGAAAAAGGTTATCTGGTTATAACATGGACACTGTAATATTGACTTACTTTAGAATTCATATTAGCAGATTTGTGGCGTCTCTCTTCATGGAAAAACCTACAACAGCAAACAAACCCCAGAACTTTCAAAGTCCCTCCTAACTTTGCTTCACAGACTTAGAACTGACCTCTCAAATGTTTATTGTACCTAGTTGGCGGCCATCTTGACCTGATTTGTATCCGCCTCTTGAGATAAAGAGGGGTAATGACAAGGATTTAAGTTCATGGTGCAGCATTTGCAGTGTTCCATCTCTCCACACACCCCTTCTTTTGGGTGGACAATATGTCCGATGTGCCAGATGACCAGTCCAAGCCCCATCCCAAACACCACCTACTTACCGGTTTGAAAAGTGACCTTTTTCTGTTTTTACAGTTTAATTCTTTCCTGCTACGTGTGGTATTATCATAAAGCATAGGCCTTCCTCATCCAAGAAATGCTGCCATACTGTGCATATATACGTTAGGACAAACACGACCAACTAGATTGTAAGCTTGTTTGAGCAGAGGCCTCTTTAGCTTTTGTCCAAATCGTATGATGCACTACTTATTTTGAGCATTGCAAAATATAATGTTGCTATAAAGAATATGTATTCACACATACAAACACATCTACACACATATATCTCCCTGTCTGTCTATCAATACACGCTTACACCACCAATAGTTGTCTGTTAATTTAGGGTTTAAAGAAATTATTTTATTCCACTTTCCTTTTCCTCTTTGGTTCATATGCATACTTATTTCAATTTACCCATCTCTATAGCATATGATTTACAGCTACAAAGAACAATTTGTTCCTCGAATTGGTTTGTTTCAGATGAAAAAAGTTTAAAGGCTCCCGCCTCATAGCACATTTAAAATGTTATGATCCGTAAAAAAAAAGAGGAAAATAAAACCATTAGTTTGAAGGACAATCCGGAAATTGACTTTATACTAATTTTACTTTTAAAAACCAAGAAGGTGAATTGGCTTGCAATAAATGTCTGCTTTGTTCCATCTGGGAGCTGCCACCTGATACCACCGCGGTACCTAGTAATTAGATGGTTATTAAAGACCTCAGATTGCCCCCAAACATAAGTATTGAATTTAAAGTGAAATTTTGCAAAGTTGGGTGAAAATGAAGTTCTTTCTTTGGGGCCATACATCCTTTTCTGTTATATTTTCCCACTGACTTTCCTTTTTTTTTTTTTTTTACCTAGTGTATAAAACGGGTTACAAGTTGTAATTGAACATTCTGACATTTTATTGAGAAAAAGTACATCTAAACACTTATTTTAAGTATGACGGCTAAAAGTAATTCCTTGCGTAAAACTTATATCCTGCTGTCATTGTGTTTTAATGTCCTAAAGATCAGACCCAAAGCTCACACATACTGCGTATATACACCGAGCACCATAAACTAATGAACCTTTTTTATGGCAATATTTATTTGTATTATCTTACAAGAGTCTCCTGGGATATTTAGTTACTACCAATCGCGCTTGCTTTTTTGTTTTTTTACTAACATTTGATATCAGATGGGAGACGTACGTTGGGATTTTCTTTTTTCCAACTGACCTGTTACATGAGATTCTTTTTTTTTGTGATGCTCTAACCAAGCCTTCGGGGAGTTCTATAAAGAGCAAACAAGAACGCTTTAATCATAAAAAACACATTTATTAGACAAAATTGTAGGGGCCAAGTGAGAAGATCTCTTTGATTTAGTTTAGTAACCGATAGCAATGTTTTTTTATTCATATTTGCTTCATTCTTTTAAGATACGGAGATCTTAGACAATTTCGTGATGGGCTGTTTGGACAGTAAGTCCCTGTTGCGCATGTTGCAGGGCTCTGGCGATGAGGCGGTATGAAAAGCATGAAGTGTTTGCCTCGTTCTTACATCAGAAGAATTTTTTTCCTTTTGTCCTTTTTATGCTTGTTATCAAAGGCTTAAAATGAAAGCTTTGTTTCTTCAATAATGGTTCAGTGTAGGCTTACAATGTTGATCCCTTCAGTAGATGCAATGTAATCCGCTTTGGTAATGCGAATTTTTAAACAATCATGAACCTTTAGCCAGGAACCCTTTGAGTACCAGACGGATATCTGTTGCTTACCCACCCTGGCCTTAAAAGAGTTAAGCCATCCAACCGAATGAGATTTGGTGTCCAACGTTGACTTTCTCTATTCTACGTGGTCATACTAGTTGGTTAAACACAAGCAAATGAAGTGGCATGCGGGGTCTTTTTTTAAATATATATTATTTCTCTTACGCTTAATATAACCTTGATTCGGCAAAGCTGCTTATAAGCTTCTCCGTGTTTCCAAGGTCTCGTGGATTTGTCTCCCACGTAATGTCTCTGCACATAGTTTAAACTAATACCTCGAGGTAAATGGTGTTGGATTATTCCGTTTTATAAGTAGGTTTCTTCTGGATTTAGTAAAAATGAATGTAATTAGTGGCTCTTTTGTAATGTGTATGCTGCCAGATAAAAGATCGCAGGTGCCCTTGTGCCCAAAAAATTGGCAGAAGGTTAGATATGCGTATAGACGTTTTGTTTTTATTTCAGGCATATACTCGCTCTTCATAAACTGTCTATTCAACATACCCTTCTACCCAAAACAGTCGAAGCATCGTGAAGTATGTCGACAACAGCAGCTGGAGCGTTGCCAGTACCTTTTGGCAAGTCAAGGAGTCAAACTGCATTTGTGCCGAGGTCCCACCAGTATTATCTCGCTCCAGGCTGTGGCACCTGTTCAAAACATAGCACATCATGGATGAACATATGAGCTCCAAATGGTGCTTATTACTCTCTGAGGGTACTCAACGGGTTAAATCACCAGCGATTAGGCCTTTCTGAATGCACAATGACACTGATTTAACAGAGCATTCCCTAAAATTGTATGCAAAGCAGAAGAACGGCTATTTATAAGCTAATGGCACCAAACATGAGTCAGACAGGTGCTTAAATACTACAACACGGAGCTTAAACGTATAGAAAAAGAGTACACATGGTGTACACAAACCAAATGTTTCACATATTTTGGAGCGCATTAAGATCACTTTTAAATATTTTTAAATGTGAGAGGGTTTGTATTACTGGCACCACAGACTAATACACACAATGCAACTAGCAATAAATATATTTCACACTTCTTTACAGTCTGAATATTAAATAATAATATAAATAATAAACATAAAAACTTGAAGAAAATATGATGTTGCCTGCTGAAAGGGAAGAAGTTGATTTTTAAAATCATTCACCTGGTAATCTGGTATTGATAGAGTAAATAACGGAGGGTCTGTGCATGAGCAGGGTTGCTTACATTGCTTCGTATAGGTGTGACATAGGAAGCCAGAGACTCATTTACTAAAAGCTATAGTGATCCGCAGGGTGCCGCGTTGGGTAAATAGTAAGTCTGCAGTCAGTCTTAGCACCCGGCAGGAGGCAGAAAGCAATTACTGCGTAAAGGAAAATGCTAAGTAAATATTTTGCTTGTTTTAATTTTGCATCCTTGATAAGTAAGACAATCCCTTTTCCATAAACTGCCCTAAAGTGATACCTTTCCAAAATGAATGGGAAAAAAAGTTTGTAGTATTTGCTAAAACATTTGATCCAAGTGTGAGTTTTAGGACTGTTCTTGGCTACTGGAGTTGATTAGACCTACCTTTAGGAGCCTTACATGCCAGCTGGAAAAGGGATTGTAGCGCAATTAACAAGTTAAGTGTGTTTTTTATGTGTACGTTTGTGCAGCTAGAGACTTATTTTTTTTGTTTAGTTCTTTAATGTAACACTTTAATTTATACTATATTTAATCCACCCATGCAGAAGGACGCAACATGCTGTCAGTACACAAATGGCCTAAAAGTTAAGTACATCCAGCATTTTTTTTTAAGAGGCAGGGAGATCCAATACTTGTCGCTGCATGGAAGATCAGATGAAGACAGCCCAGACTCTCCCATGTCAGCAGGAGCCAGCATTGCCGGCACTGCGCTGACAGCTCTGGTGTAATGGCGCTCCATGCTGACAGCTCTGGTGTAATGGCGCTCCATGCTGACAGCTCTGTGGTATATGGCGCTCCACAAAGGACAGCTCCAACTGTAATGGCGCTCCATACTGACAGTCCAACTGTAATGGCGCTCCAATGGGCTACAGCTCCACTGTAATGGCGCTCCATGCTGACAGTCCACTGTAATGGCGCTCCATACTGACAAGCTCCACACTGTAATGGCGCTCCATGCTGAAGCTCCACTGTAATGGCGCACCATGCTGAACAGCTCCAACTGTAATGGCGCTCCATGCTGACAGCTCCACTGTAAGGCGCTCCATGCTGACAGCTCCACTGTAAATGGTGCTCCATGCTGACAGCTCCACTGTAAATGGGCGCTCCATGCTGACAGCTCCACTGTAAGGTGCTCCAGTGCTGACAGCTCCCACTAGTAATGGCGCTCCATGCTGACAGCTCCACTGTAATGCGCTCATGCTGAAAGCTCCAACTGTAATGGAAGCTCCATGCTGAAGCTTCCAACTGTAAATGGTGCTCCATGCGACAGCTCCACTGTAATGGTGCTCCATGCTGACAGCTCCACTGTAATGGTGCTCCATGCTGACAGCTCCACTGTAATGGCGCTCCATGCTGACAGCTCTGGTATAATGGTGCTTCAGGCTGACAGGTCCAGTGTAATGGTGCTTGTTGGTAGTGGTTACAGGTGCGACCCCAGAGATCTAAAAAGAACCCAATGGTATCTCTAATAAAACAATTTTAAAAAGAAAGATTAAAAAGTGAAAAACAATGTAAAAGTTTTAGCTATGGTTAAAATGGTGTAGTATGTCCCTAAAAAACCTACATATATTGGGTATAACTCTATTAAGGCGATGTTGCTGAGCACAAATTGAGAAGAACCCAAAGCTATTCCCCAGAAAAGGGAGAGCTTGGGGAAGCCTACCCTGAGAAGTTCCCAGCCTTGTCTTTAGAGTATAAAATACAACCTGGTTGTGTAGAGGATTAATACTTATTAAATTCATATAAAAATAAAATGGTTTGAAAAAAGTATAACCGAGCATGGAGCTGGTCAATGGGGTAATTAATAATAATATTATTATTATTGCTCTTGCTTGTTGGGTGTGGAGTTTTGTATATACTAACTAACTGCTTCCTGTCTGATTTGGAGCTACACCTTTTATAAAAAGTAAAGGATAAAATAATTTGGGGAGTGTATCCATCAATTTATAATATTGCGACAGCTCGCTCAAGTTTGGTGTACACACTTGTGCTTCTCCAGCGGTGGTCCTGCGCTTTCTGCTGTAGCCTAATGAACTATCTATTCTGCTGACCCAGCGTGTCCTGGCCGGGTAAGTGAGCCATGAATATTATTCCCTATCGCTGTTATTGAAAATCACAGAGCTTGAAAAAAAAAGGACGCAACGCCTTTTTTTTTAATTCGCTTGACATTGTACTAGGAGTAAATGAAATAATATCTTCCAGGTTCATCATATTCTTGAGATACGGCTCATAAATTCTTATGAAGGCCATGCAGAGGTCCTTGTAGATGTGCTTCCTTTTAGGAAAACATTAGTGATCCATGATTTCATTGACTTAAAGATGAATGTCATCATAACTTCATGTAAAGAATTAAAACAAAACAAACCTTTAATAGCACTGGCTGCGTGTTCAAGTTCATTTTCAGAATCTGTCATCTGAATCTATATCTACTCTATACAGCCAATATTATAAGCTTAATATATATAAGCATAGGAATGATTGTTCCATTAATTCTACAATCTCCTTCAAAATGGCATGATTTATGCGGCCCCCAGGCCCTGTTCATGTGTAGAGAGATATGCTCTGAACACTTTTGGAACCCATAGTATTAACCCCAATGATCCCCACCAATAACTAGTCTTATTCCCAAATTGCACCAACGTTTCTGTAAAATAATATTTCTTAATCCCTAATTTTCCACCCTGCAGCTTCAGAGCGTGACCTCTTGTCGTTACTCTTTGCTTCCAAAGTAAAACTCGATGAATCATTTCATGTACTTGAAAGTCCCTAATATACATTTGAAAGTTTCTGTAATGCATCCGTCCATCTAATCCTTCCCTCCAAGCTATAGGGATACTTATACGTACTTATCCCTATACTGAGTTTTGTTTAATTAGACAACACACCCATAAAGGGACCCTCCTGAAATGCCGATGTAGGAATCTGCCATGCGATAAAGTGTACCTGTGATCCAAAAAAGTAATAATCATAATTGCAGGCAGGTGTGTAGACTTCTTCAAAGTCACTTCTTCATCCTGAAAGTAGAACTGAGAGGAACATTAAAAATAATAGAAGAAAATATTCTGGGCTTCTGATTTTACATCTGGATCTTCATCTACATAGTACATTCAGCCAAGAAAAGAAAACACAGTGCTGCAGGGATGTTGCAGGAGTATCCACACGTTTAAGTGTGATGACGGACGAGGTTTTGGGGTACACACACCCCTTTATGAATGTGCACCTACAACCATCTATATCTAAATAGCGGTCAGCTATCCTATAATAGTTGATATCAGGTTACTTTTTGTGATTAAGTGTGATCAAGGGATAGCTACTTTTCATACCCCCCCTACTCCCTGCCCACTTCTCCTTTAAATGGGGGTGTTTCCCTAACAGTGGGCAGTCCTGGCCGCGTACCACAGAGGAAGGCTCCGGATAGCGGGAGCGCAGAGGTTCCCAGGTATGCTAGTTTTATACTGAAAATATACAATAATGTTTTTGTTTTTCACTTATATAATATGATGGAATGCATAAAATGACAAGCGTGCTGTTTGGAACCAAAATCTCTGTAATTGCACATGTGAGCTACAATTTGAGGTTCTCCCGAGCAGGAACTTACCCCAGGAATACCTGCCAACTCTCCTGGTCTACAGCTCACAGCACAAAATCTCTGGGTTGCTGTAGCAGCATTAAGGCTTTGCCCCACTCCCCTCCTACCCCTTACAAATGTAATGGAGTTAGCTCCTCCCACAACATCATGGTCACCACCCATTGATGGTAGAGGCCCCACCCATTCATGTCAACTGACCCGCCCAACCACATCGCAAAGAGGAAGGGCTCAAGGTAGCCGAACCCTGGATGTTCCCAGGGATGACCATAGGGCAAGCCGTTTAGATCTCGTCCTACACTGTGTTGTCCCAGGGTCCACTGATTGTAAACTAGGCCAGTTAATCCATGTCTGTATCCCTACCTGAAAAGGCATTTTGTTGAGGTCCACAGCAGCCAGAGCCCAAATTCCATTTTTCCTTCAAAATTCTTTCCATATGCAAAGAAGTAAATTGATTCACGGATTATACAGAGAGAGTATAAGCTCTTTCCGTATGTTTCTCTCATGAGCAAGAATGTTTAAGGTCTTGGGAAATATTAATTGGAAAATAATTGATAGCACAGAAATCTCTTTTTACATTAACATAGTCATGGACTGTTTTCCTTCGTTAGTTAGTGATATTGGAATGTTATGTATTTTGTTACAAGCTGCATTCATTCTTGAGTAAGCTGAACATTTCTCAAAAAATCATATTTTCATGATATTTCCCCAAAAACGACATTTTAGTATAAGATTGTTACTATGTTATATCAAAGTATAAAATCAGCCTATATAATCTGTACAGTTTGTAGTGAGCTCATGCCGAGTATGAGATCTTGTTGAAACCAACCTCACGCATAAACCAGTTAATAACGAATATTATATATATATACTATAGTATATATATGATACACTGTATATATTAATTGCTTGATGTGGCTGATAAGCCAACATTGTGACGTCATACCAAACATCAAGATGGCATTTAACCTTTTTTAACCTTTTTGGACCATTAAACTGTTCGTGGGGACACTTAATATTTCTGTTTGCATTAACAGAACTTGGAAGATAAGTTTAAGTGCTTAATTACGGAAAATTCAGGGGTGACGCCATAATGAATTTGGCGTGTGGTTTGGGTTCAATTCACAGTTTGCGGAGAAGATAACAGGAAGGGGCGTGACTCCACTCTGTTGATAATCCACAAAATCATTCTTTTGGGACAGAGAATCAATCCTGGAGTTGGAATGGCAGTATCCCCACTGGCTAGACTTGCGATGCCCCTAACTCAATTACAGGTTAAAAAACCACATTTTTTTCTTCAATTTTTTTTTTTCCTAACCTTGCAGCAAGGTATGCTGGAATTCTTTCCCCAGGGATCCCGAAAGAAATCCATCTTCCTTAATTACTTGAAGAACGATTGTTCGCAACGCCATACCGGCTTCAGTGATCAGCATTTTACTAGACTTTGCAATATTAAGGAATATAGAAATTGGGACAAAGTACATTTTTGGCTAATTTGACATTTTGGTATTAGTACCTTTTTGGTCCTTTGCTTTTGCCCTTCCTTACCTAAAAGTAGAAGCACATTCAAACAATAGAGTGGATTAATAAATCTTTTCCTCATCTATGAAATTTTTTTTTCCTTTTGGCAGTAACGTTTTTAGCAATAAATGTTAATATACAAGCCAGTATATATATATATATATATATATTTAACAAAACCTACTCGGTGCAAAAAAGCATAAACTTTCTAGTATAATAATTGTTTGCACCAAGATTATAAGTTTGTCTGATATGTTTGAAGACCAGCATGAAGAACTGAAATATAAAGCGTAAATAATGTATTTATAAGTATATTGTGGTGTTAGGCTAATTGTTTTACAGTCAGGTCTGCAGGGAAAAAGGGAAAATAACTTTTTTTTCTTTTTTTAACACATATTCGTAGTAAATGTCACCATAGCACTGTTGGTTCAAGATGCTATTAGTAATCTAGTTAGTGTATTTTATATTTTTACATCTGGAACACATAAAAACAGTTCAAGCCTAAAGGTGAGAACACGAAACTAAAAATGCTGAGGGGTTAACCCTAAATGCACCTGTCATAAATCTCAGAAGCGAACAGTAGCACATCTGAATTAATCATTAGTATGTTTTAAAAGGGCTTAAAGCAATTGGTTCCCTGGGAATTGACAAACCATGATAAATGGGACTCTTTAAGGAAAAAGAATTTGGCACAGTGAGATTTTGCAGAATTTTCCGTATCTAATCAATTACTAGAATTCTATGCAGTGGATGGGAAACCCAGTAACGCGGTTCACAATCTCTAACGGACTGGTTTTGGGTCCCATTTACAGAAACAAGTCCTTCAATGGTTTCCGAAACCCACATTTTGAAATTAATATTTTGTCTTTTGTATCAAGTTTTTTTTAAAATGTAATATATATCGCAAAACTGTAAGAAAAAAAAACCATTAAATAAAATAATTAAATTAATAAATAAAAGCCACAATGTATATGAGGTTGAGGTGGTCCACTGATTAATATAACAATGCGTTAAGGTTATAAAATCATTATGCTGTACCCCATGTCGACAGAAAGTATGGAGTTATAATTTAATTGTTCTACTGGATATCTAAAATGATAATAATTCAAAACATGTACTCAGGAGAGGAGAGAAACTTTACTTTAAAAGGACCAATTCCAGCGAGCTTCTGCTCCAAGAACAGCTTGGATGGCCCTGTATGAAGCATATTTAAATCGGTGAGATTTCTTGAAAGTAACCTCATTGACTGAGATATGCAAAATCTAGAAGGTTTTTTCATAATGAATAATTCAGGAGGTAGAAACCACAACCCTACTGAAAACTCTCTCTCCTTCTCGCATCTTAGTGAATAAAATCTGTGTAGATCTTAAATTCTTCACATGATCTGTATGATTAGTTTTCACCATTTTGTTGATGTACCGTTTCCCGTAGCGGAGATGGAAAAACATGAAACCAGCCGACATGCCAGATCCATGACTTTTGGCCACGGGTCTCAACTTCCAAATACCTTCAAATCTATTACACTGATCGACAGACAAAAAAAGCACTTAATGCAAGTAATATTTTTTTATAAATGGAGCTATGACTAAAATCTGCGATGATAACGGTTCCCCATGAATGCAGAAATACTACACACTACAAGAAATCTCTACGGCCCCCGGCCAGCGGCGCGTTTTACACTAGATGTGAATGTTAATGCGGGTTGCATGCTCCCGACACCATGGAGAAGGTAAAATATAATTGGTGCAGACTGCTGATTTTAGTGTAATAAACCAGAATCTCAACAGCAATGAGTGTATCGCTACACACGGCCCCGCAAGAGCTGGAGCTAAATTACTAACACCTGTCGGTTTAAGTGTTAAAATGAGTGGTTGTAATAGCTATAGGCGTTAATGTGAAGGGTGACTCGCTACGATGTACTACAAAACGGCACTAAAATACATTAACGTCCAGACGTGTCAGTTCCACTATTGGCTAAATAATGAGATGAAATATATATTTTTTTCTTTTCCTGATAGCTTTCAAAGCTGCTCAGCCAAACCTAAGACATTCTCTATTAATATTTAGCCAAATTCAATAGTTTTTTTTCCAGTGTTAAAGAAGCAACTATGCCCGATTTGTTTTTTTCATTCTCCTTAGCTTTGATTTTTTAATTTATTTATTTTTATTTTATTAATTTGAAATGCTTTTAGGACAAAATAAGAAAAGCAGTCTTATCGCCATAACAGTTTTGTCTTAAAAAAAAAAAAAGAATTTATTCCACGTGGATTATTTAATGACTAATATCCATCTGTTCTTCTCGAAACAATCATATTTTCAGATAGATGTTTGTATGGTTCTCCAAGGTACATAAAGGGAATTGTCAGCATGCATTGTATTCCAAGAAGAACCGCTGAACAAATGCTTCAAGAGCTTCAAGTGTCTACCCCCAGACAGTCCCAAAAGGTATCAAACAACAAAAAGGATAACAGTCGCACTCCAGTCAAGAGAAATCACAAAATGTATGAAGCAGTGTACCAATGTTTCAGCCACAAATAACCTTCATCAAGGCCAAAGAATTCTAGCGGGGCTATCATACGACTGGAGTGTGCGTGGGCATTCTCTTCGTACAGCTTCATACGTTTCATTCCCAAAATTCCTGTCAACAAATTAATAGCAGACCCCAGTACGGCAAGTCAAGTGAGTCGGAAAAAGTACCCAATGCATCATTTTGTCATCTCTGACTTTTTCAAATATTATAAGTGAAATACACAGCGAATGAACCAGCGTTGAATAAGTTCTATTTAATCATTTTAAAAGTCACCCCTAAAATATGTATTCTCTATCTAGTAAGTGCTCTTCTTAATGCGTGATAGGGTACAGGGTCACGCATACAATGAAGACAAAAACTTCCCGAAACGTTGCTTTTCATAAGTAATTATCAACACAATCAAACGGTAGTTTTTACTGTAAGAAATGTAATTTCACTATAATCAGCAGTCCTAGAATTATCTCACTAATAACAATAGTTGGTTTCTAAAGAACGATCAGGAGGATAAAATTAATTGAAATGCTAATTGTGCCACCATTTGTCTCGGATCATAGCTTCTGCAATCCAAAACCGTACGTTCGCTTTAAACCAAACCATAGTTTTAATAAATAAATGTTATATATATATATATATATATATATATATATGACAATGCCTGCCTCTTTGAAGCATTAGTAAGTTATATGTTGGTACGTCGGTTAACGTGGTGATGATATACACGTGCAATTAGCTGTACTGTGGTCATAGATTTGAAAGATGTATATATAGCAACAGAAACAGATGGTCTGGAATCCATGCTGGAATCGGCGTGCCTGATATTATACACATTTTGTTTTCATATAACAAAATTAGTTTTCCCACACTGTTACCCATAAACCAAGTGCTAATAGCGGAATCAGTCGAACCAGATTGATCTCTTCTGGTGAAACTGTTCGGAGATATCTAAATATTTTCCCTGTAATTGACCGTCATTAAGCAGAACGACTTTTTCTATCATTGTCTGTTTCAAAACTTTTGGGACTTTGGGACCTTAGCAGCAGGTGTTAACTTTCCCTTCTCCTTATGACATCACTGCCTCTGCGAATACTGCTGCGCTCGCTCTTACACGTTGCCTTCCGTCCCCCCCGAGAGAGTTTCAGAATGTTACCGACCTTCCAGTGAGATAATACAACAATATATGAGAGCAGGGTCTAGAAAGCTGTCCTTCTGCATGCGCCGCACAACTTCTATCACCCAGCAGAAGTTGGACAATATAGGAGAAAGAAGTCCTCACGTTTTGTTCTTGTATACTTGTGTTTATGGATACATAATCTTTCTAATAAGGCTTGGTTTAACCATAAGGCTGAGCAGGCACTCGCCTAAGAAACCTCTAGGGAAAATAGGCCGTCATGGTTGGCCCTCACATTTTTGACTATGCTCCATGGTTTTCACTTTTGCTAATACTAAGACAGTTTTGATCTATTTTAGGGTATACTTTCTATCTGTAGAAACATAGCATGTTCTTCTTACTCAATTAGGAGTACTAGTAATTATTAATTGGCTAAAAAAACAGTTTATCTTAGAAGTTGAGATCCGAATGATTGAAGGGACTATGTTGGGATGGACAAGTCTATTTTTTAAATATTTTAATACTATTTTTATATATTAAATAGACAATTTTGGTATAGTTTCTCAATTCTCCTCTAAGGTGTAGGGTATATTTATTAATTTGAGTGCGGAATATTGTTATACACTATTTTATAACGTTTACAGGTTTTTAGAATAAAATGTATATTTATATAAATTTACAAACTTTATAATTATATTATATTTATAAATGCTTGTGTCTCGTATTCTAAACTAAACAGAATTTTTACAATTTTCCTATATTTATATTAACGACCGGCACTGCCAAAATTTCTTTTTATATATATAGTTTAAAAAATACATTTCACTGAGATTAGGTGCACGAGTCTGTATCTTACTTGCAGACTCCCTCCATATTGAATCTGGATAACCGTTATTATATCCTAAGTAATCGTAATGCCAATAATTATTAATATTCAACTTGGAAAAATCCAAAATTCCACATTTCTTATTTTTTAATGTTGGAAAACCGCGTACCTTTAAACACGTAACCTTGTGAAATCTGACCATATAGACAAACAGAAAGTGCTGCAGGCTTTTCATGCTGGTCGTGTGCAAACATCTGATATTGATACTGTGAACAAATGCGATGTGACAGCCATATCCCTTCATTTCTTCTCTTATCTGATTGCAGCGGTTAGACCAGCCCAGATTATGATCCTTAATAAATCGAGACACCATGGGCCTATTAATTTTTCTAAACAAACCTAAATGAAGCGTATCCATTTCACTGGGCTAGCGGAAATCTACTTTAAATGCTAATTGAATCCAATGTGTATAGATTATTGAAGGTATGCAGCCAAGACAAATAAATATTCATGACAAATTTTACAATATTTTTTTTCTTCCTTTTTGTGTTTCCTTTTGTTGTTAACGCAACACAATGGAATAATATTTCAAATATCTGAATGACTTCCTCTATGATGTTTTCCTTTGCCATTTGGCTGATAAGACCAAAATGTGGACCACTTTTAATAATGGACGATTTATTCAATAATAAATATTTTATATTACATATACATAGACGCCAAGGCAACGAATTTACAAGGCAAATATGAGATTGTGTTCAGTTTAGCGATTTATTTGTTGTAGACTGATGCTTTTTTAATTTTTTTTTAAAATTTTTTTTCCCATTTTAATACGAGTTTCCACTTTCACTCTGTATCCATCTTATACGTCCGTGTAATGATTTGTGAGTGCATGTTGCAGGATTTCTTTGGATACAGTTTAACCATGCGGGCTGTTTTAATTTTAGCTTCGAGTAATGTAACATTTGGCCTGACCGGTTTGCGGAGTCTGTCTTCATTTCCTGAAATGAAAACATATAAAGAATCCAGCATTGTGAATGTGCCTTGGAAAGAGCTGTCAAAAGTCCAGTTTCTATTGCACATGCGATTTAAGGATAAGGGTTAAAACCAGACATTCTCTGTGGATTTGACATAAAAAAAAAACATGGTGTGCCAGGACGAATTCATATTCCTGGTAATAATTCTTGGGTCAAAAAAGAAAGGGGACATTTTTAGTTAATTTTTAGCATCGAAGTTGATTTATTTTTGACTGGTGAGTCTGGGAGTCTTTAACGTTGCCACATTACGCAACTCCGGTTCTCATGGTGAAAAGAGATTAATAGTTAATTACATGAGAAAACGTAATACCCCGTCTGATCAGTATCCCACCAGGACTAAAGCAGGGGCAGCTGTAGCAGAAAATGTTAACACATTAATACTCATGAACATTTTGCACATGCTAAACTGCCTTCAAGATTCCTAGAGGGCTGGGGGGGCAGGGGGGAACATTAACAGTGCCGTATATTTACAAAAGGGTTAACTATGCTGTGGTAGGTAGTACAGACTATACTGTATTATTAATGGGATAATCTGTAAAAAAAAAAAAAAAACTTCTTCTGAAAACATGGCAGCTCCAGACCTACAGCGTGACACTCCGTCCACAAATGGTGCCAGTTTGGGCTTCTAAAAGCACCCTATAGATGTCAGGAAAGAGCTCCTATTGAATTTATAGGGAGAGATTTCTACAAATGCACATGGAGGGGTCTTGTCAGACCTTATCGAACTCTTCTGTGAGCAAACATTGACTGCAATCTTCTAATTCATGCAATAAAAACAAATCCATAATAACTTAAAGATTACACTCGGCTACAGCTTAGCATATCCATTAACGTTCATATGAAAGATGGGGTGACATTTAAATATACAGCAAAGTCGTATTTCTGATGAGACGGGGGCCCCAGAGCGATGAGGTGTCCGACCATGTCATAGATAGTACACATAGCTCACAATAAAGTCATTTCTTGCAACTTTTCACACTGCCTGACTTTATTTTTTAACAGATGAAGAACCTCATGCTAATAATGATCATTTTTAAAACATGTAGGAGAATGAACGCAAAAGCTATATTATTGCTTTGAAAATAAGGCATGGATTTATCGTGCTTTATTCTTTCTCTCAGAAAGTGATTGGTAGGTTTCATAAAACCGATGACAGATAACACTTCTGGCACCACTTACAATGATTATTCTCTTCCATGAATGGCGGCTACTTAAGCCCTTGGAGATCCTCCGATTAAACACACATAAGGAATAATGTAACAGTAAGGTAAATTTAAACTTTTAGACCTGTACAGCACTGCGGAATAAGATATAAAAACCTATATAAACCTAAATAATAATAACAATACCAATCATTTTTCTCTTTACTTAAGTATACCACTAGTATTACCCATTTAGATACCCTGTTTTTTCCTAGGATCCAGTCTGAGCCACATTGACTCCCAACGCTTAGGATTTTAGTTCTTAAAAGTAAGCCAAAATCTACACAATGATAGTATTTAACACCAACACCATTTATGCTTCCAACCAACGTACCCCATAATCTGGATAAACATAATTAAACTGAAATGTTTGCGTTTGCTTTTAAGATTTACATGTACGCTTGTTGTACAACAAATATTTGTGTGACCCCCTGCAGAGAACAGCAATCCCCCCTTCTATAAATGCATAGCTCTTAGCATTAGTATAAACCCGCATTGTACGGAGTTATCTTAATCTCATTGGTTTTAAGGATCCAGCGCCATCAAACACAATTCCCCCTCTCCATTGATTCTTCAACCATGAAATGTTGCTTTGACATCAATGGAAGGGAGAAATGAATGGAATGCAAGACATTTTAACAAGTGGAACAAACAATGCGCTGATCAATCTGTTATACTGGTGTTTTCCCTTCTTAGTTCTTCACGTGATCTACGCCGGGGGAAACTGATCTTAGACTTACTAATGAGAACAAATTAGGGAAAACACAACGGAGCTCTTTAATAAATATTAGAAAAACAAAGCACAAAAGAAAATAGTTAAGAAATGTTCATCTCTGAAATACGCCAGATGAGAATTTGTAACGGCGATTCCATGTTGTTGGGTTTTTTTTTTTTCGGTCACATGAAGCAAATCTCAATTAGCAGAGTAAAGGGATTTTTTTTTTAGCAGTGTTGTTTTAATTGTTGCACGAATATCTAATTAATGCAATTGTGGAGGGTTGGGGCAAACACGTTCTGTGAAAAGAGTTTATTTTAACTAATTAACGGTGAGCGATGCCCTTTTTTGAGCGGTTTCATTCTCTGTGTAAAGATTGGCGGTATCTTTACCTACATTCTAAAAACACTGTCATGAATGACGGCTAGTAGGCAACTTATATCATGGTATTAGAGTTTTGGGTGCTAAATACTCACCATTCGTGATAGAACTAAGGGCTGTAAGGAGGTTTTTTTAGTTCCACGTCAAATTACTCAGCGCCGATGACAATTTATTCACTGCAGGTAGAGATGGTAGGAGAGTTTGCAGGAGACGTGCGGTTTCAACTCGTTGACCTCACTATACATTTTGAAGGCCCATCTCCAATATGCTTCTGCTAATGTATAGTTCAAAAAGTGAGATTTCGCTGAAGTCAGAAGCTCTCCTACCAACTAGACCTCAATGTATTCAGTGTACTTTATCAAACTTTGTCCTACACATTAACACAATATCTGGCAGTGTCCCAAAACTCTCAAACCATAGTAGGCTAGGAGGGATACATGTATAGGAGCCCGTGTCACTTATTCCTCACAATGGTTAAAGCGCCTTATGTATGGGCAATATATACCATGTTTTACTATATTATCTATGTATCAGTTGGCTTGTTAGGAAAATGTACTCGTGGAAATATAATGCTGAATTATTATGGATAATGTTGAATCCATATTTGCATAATTGTTTGTTTTTTAGCATTTTTTTTAAATAAGTAAAAGTTATTGATCATTTTTGTTTGGGAATTCGGCATTAAACACATAATGCTGACTTTCAATAATCTAACACAACAGCTGTGGCTGTGTGAGGAAGACACGGAATTCCAGCAAATGTCAAAGTTATCCGACGGCTATGGCCTCCTCATTGGGTACGACACGTTTATTACTGGAACATTCTGGAGCACGAGATAAGGACAAGAATCCAAAAAATAAACTCTGTTAGCTTTGTGGAGCATACATTTTTCTTCACATAATCTAAATATCGATGGATTCTAGTTCAAAAAGTTTTCCTAGTTTTTAATAATAATAATTAATTAAATGAAATGATTAATAATAATCATTGGTGTATTTTTACAATTAACATGTCATTTATACTGGAAACATACTGTTTGATATCTATAAATGAAATTATTATTTTTGCTACCAGTTTATTTAATTTATTTTCCAAGGAAACAGTGGCTTTTCTTATCTTCAAATTGTGAGGGGAACTGTTAGATAGGACTCTGTTATAGTTATTATTATTATTATTCATTATTATTATTCATTATTGTTACTATTCACTACCAGTATTAATTATGTTACATCTAGATCTAGTTATTTAAAATTACACGGATGTGCTTAGGTACCAAAAATTAGATATATAGAAATCTCTCAAGGTTTTTGAAGGCTTATTCATTTTACTGAAATGTATCTTTCTCAAGTTCAAACAACAAAAATTGTAGCATCTCGATGCTATTTATTCTTACCCTTAGAACGGTTTGTTCTGTTGCCTTGAGGTATTGCCATGGCAACAAATGTGTGATTATCACGCGTGTGATAGGTAATGTATGTATTGTGATTAAATCAGAATGCTTAACAGCTGCTTTAATGGTAAACACGCTGTCTCTGCCCTGACCAGTAATCAATCCCTTTGTTGGAATTGCTTTATTATTTCTCTTTTTACAACTGATATTTGACCAATTCTACCACAGCTAAGAATAAAAAAAAGTAAAAATATAATTTGTGAACAAGCGACTCAAGGTTCCATTAATATCCTCACCACCATGGTTCATAGGGATTGGTCGCTATCATTTTTAAGAATTAAATTTAAGAAATCAGGTGATCTGTAATTGGGGGAAAAAATGAAAGAATTTTTTAAGGTATTTTTAGTTCCCAAAGTCTGCCTATAACAACATAAAAAAACATAATCGTAGCTGTATGGAGTTTTATCATAATCCTAGAAAATTTGGTTTGTATTTTTTAACTCAACTCTGGAGGTGTATTTGAAATAAAAGAAAAGTAAGAAGAGAACGCCCACAATTTGTGTGTTTATATTGTGTCTGTGTAAAACCCATCGCAGTACATGGATTTTATCACTTTTCATTGTGGCCCAAATATATTCTTTCACAAGCGTCCCATATGTTATACGTCTACCCGTGGTGGAAAATAACATTGAGTGGTATGTTGGGTGATATAGCAGGCCAGTGCCGGTTTTTGGAAACAGCTGTCAAATGTGTCACAATTCCGCTACCTGTTTTGAACTGACTTTGTAAAAAATACTTTGAAAACCTACCCAGAAGAGAAAACATCTTGGCTTTTCTGGGCAGTTTTATGACTTCCTCCATCGGATTTTCATACAAATGTCCACTTGAGAATCAGGGTCAAACCCTGAAGGTTACCATCTTGAGTGCTGCAATAGGCCTAGGTAGAATATGCCACTGCAAAGCCTCATTTTTGGGGGGTATTGTTGGGTCTCCTGTTATAACGCCTAGTAAATAAGGGCAACTTTTCATGTATTTACTTGTTATACAGATACTTTCATAAAATAAACCAGTTTGTGTGTGTGTTTCTTTGTTATAAAATCATATATATTGGATCAAAATTCTTAAATTAGGTAAAATGCATAACATTTGTATCTCATTTTTTTCTAGTACAGTGTATGGGATGTGAATATTGAATGACTTGTCCTGAGACCTACAATAAGCTGCCATTAATTGACCCTTTAAAACCGTTGTTATTCCCTTTACTGTTTTGAAAGGTATGATGTACGACCGACAAGATTCCTTCATGGACACATTTGTTATTAAGTGCACATTGCGCTGTCAAAATGACACATAGCCCCCATCCCGTCCTGAGCGCCACTGATGATGTGGCTGGGTTAGGAAACGTTATAAAGGATATAATAGGGAAAAAAGTCCCTTGTAGAGGTAGATCTAGTAAAATACCTGGCTATTAGTGAAATGGGTCATTCTTAGACCATACGAATGATATCATAATACAAACTTGTGGATTACTTTGTCATAGATTCTTAAAATGGTTTAAATGTGAAAAAAATTAAGTAGTAATTATCTTGTGGCCGCTTTAAAGGCAGCTGGGTTTCCAAGATCATAAAACTAGTCATGTAATAGAATTCTTTGGAATGAAAGAGAACACCATTCTTAATGGACATGGATAAGCAGCCAATTAGAGGCTGCACTTTTAATTTTCTTTTCTTTCTTTCTTCCTTTGTTGATGGCTTGATACCAACAGAAAGCTATATAACAGTTTTAATACATCATATTTCATTTTTTATTATATTTGTAGCAAGAGATTGGCTTTTCTGACTCAATGTGTGTGTTAATATGTTCATGTTTTCTTTTATTAACCCCTTAAGGACAATGGGCGGTCCCTAAACCCATTGAAAACAATGCATTTTGAGGCCGTACATGTACGGGCTTTGTCATTAAGGGGTTAAAAAACTACAATTCCCTTTTAACAGCAGGCGTGTTATCATCATCATCATCATCATCGAGAGCATTTTGTGCATTTTTATATTTTCATTTCATACATTTTCCGTATGATCCAGCAAAATGGCAAAGCCTACGACTACACTGGAAGAAGTTGCAATAAAAGTGACAATAGGGTTATTGAATTTAAGTGGGACCTAGAAATTCATCCACATGTGCGCTGCCTGAGTGGGCAGCTCTGCTTTATTATTGTCCATTCTTGCTGTTCACAGAAATGAGATTGGAGCCTTAAAAAAAATGTTACCTTCGTTTTGCAAGGTTTTAAGAAAAAGGATTCGGAATTGTTTGGCTGTTAGACGAGGCGAGCAAAGCTAAATATTTATTGATTTAACTACAAAGTAGAAACTTGGATTATACACTGGCTTTAATGGCCTTTTTTAAATAGAAGAATAAGGATATGTGATTTTAGTCACCTTTTTTTAGATAGAAGAATATTTAATTTTTTTGACACGTCAGGCACGTGACTAATCAATAAAAACTATGATCTTGTCCTGCGCCAGTCATCTGTGAAAGTTCAATATAATAGCCGTACATGTTAATCCTAAACCTGTCACTGTTTGTAATGCAGTGCAGCACTATATGCATACATGGGAATGTTCCAGGGTAGGGTACCAGGAGCTCTCCCTCATCTGGGGAGGGGCTTTCTAAGGGGAGGGGCTAGTCTTGCTCAGGGGCAGGTCTAAGCCTAGATAGCCTTAAGTATCATTGCTGCCATACCCAGAGAAAGAGGAAAGTGGTCTGGAGACCCGAGTAAGCAGTGCTTTACCTAGAGACACCGGGTCAATCATGGCGTTCGCATGTACGGTATATGCTGTTATACTTGATACATTGTAGAATTGTAGGTACAGCTCCTTATTTGAAAATATGTTATGCCTTATTCAGTATGGTACCTATAGCAGTCTTTGCTAATGCAGCTCTACATTTCACTTTGAAAAAGTTCCTATCCAAGGATCTGTGAATACATGTGGTCTAATAAATGCCAATCCAATGTTATGCAAAATACATCTAATTCAAAAATTCTAATTAATATTGATCGGTTGAAATAAGTAGAAGACTACTGCAGTGTCTCTGCTTCAGAAATGTAATCTTTATTTGTTTTTAGCCAAATCATTATATGTCTTCATGGGTTATACTCCTCACCTCACCTCAACAGTGAAGCTATTGACGGGGTTTATTGACGGGGTTTATAACATTCTAGAACGCCACAGTCATTTAAATTCATGGAAGAGCTAGGAGCTTGGTCGTTAATCCTCTATTAGTTCTCGTATAACAAATACTAATTTAATTTCTGTAGAAAGTTTTGTAAACAGCATAAGAATGCTGGCAATATTTGTTTTTGTTCGGTTCCACCGGAATAAATGCAGAGAAAATAAGGTTGAAAAATGACTTTTGGAGTCAAGGTAAACGTATCAGTGAGAACGAGAGACACAAAGCAAGTGATGGAGCATTTGGCCATGAATGGCTTCACTGAGTGCTTGTTAGAGGGCTAAGTACTGCTGCCTACAGGATATTAAATACACGTCTTACATTTTTCATTTCAGCAGTTTGTAAATGAGCTGTGTTTAACCCTAGAGGGTGCAGTGAAAATGTAGCACACACACACACAGTACAGCAAGATTAATAGGGGGGCATTTACTGCCTCGAGAGAATTTTGCGCACAGCTGTGTTAACCGAATAACCATTTATTTTTATAGATTTCTAGATCATAGGTAATGTTTAGAAATATGTTGGTGATGATATCTAAATTGCAGGGCCACTTACCAAAAGGTACACCAAACCAACAGCGAAAATGTAAAAATATCCACTCGATGACATCATGATGCACATGATGACTCTACTTATGAAACACTGCATGCATTGTGATTAAACATGCTGCAGAATTTCAGAATTTGCTAGTAATAGATATATAGTAATTAGGTAAATATACAATATATAGTAAAGTACGGACAATGTATCAATCAGTGAGTTAATTATTCAGGGATACCAGGATTCACGTGAATGATGGCTCCATAAGATCCATATGGACGTTATCTCCAGTTCAAATTCATGCTGTATCCTCTACTTAATAAATCTTCAGATGTTTTACTGAAATAGACGTCCTTGCTGAACTGTTGTGGTACTCAGTGCTTCTAAATACACCAAGCTGACAATTACCCTTTAGTTATTCTGGGTCTGTTACTATAATTTTGATAGATTGCTGTTATAGTGCTGTCTTATTTAAATTCAAGTACCCCATGAATTATTTTGCATAGTTTAAACCTCTCTCTATAGCTTGATAGATGCAACCCAAAAAAATATATTTTGGACCCCCCCAATTTCAATTGAGCTGATATCCGAACTGAAGTTTTTAAAGGATGACTGGCTGGCTGTCATATCTTCACCTCGTAATTATCTCTCCAGCAAGCAGGATGATGATTTCATTGTAAAACCATCAGAGACATGATCCATTCAGTGCATTCATTCGCTTTTCCCATTCCTGTAACAGAGCCAGCACTCCCTTTCATGCAGACTGCCCTGGCCCATGTTATTCCCCTCTTCTTCCTTTTGAAAGCCGATGAGTTTAAGAAGATTTTTTTTTCTATTATTATTCACTTGCCTTGGACACAGATGTAGTTTTTTTGGCAGTCTCAGTACCAAAACCAGGCCAGAAGCCAGGCTGGACTCTCTTTTCCTCCTAAGAAAATATAGACATATCCATAGTGATTTAAACGAATGAGTTATTTTAATATATATGCATTAGATATACAGAGATGTAGATTTCGGATTATTCCCTTTAATATTAAATTCTCTCTTTCATTTAACATATTGTGAAAATTTCATCATCCGGTTGGATCGTATTATATATTATACAGTGTATGATCTCAGTGGGCTGTCTTTAGGAGAGATTTGGGAGTTAAATATCTCTGTCCCTCTTTCTTCCGCTTGTGCCCCTCTTTTCTAGAAGCTCTGAATGTTTGTGGATAGGAGTGGACATGAGTTTATCACAGTGTTTAATAAATGTAAACGGTGTAAATAAAACACGTTTGTACCTCATAACTTTACATGAGTAGCTATAAGTGTATTAGATTGTAAGCTTGTATGTATCAGTTTGTCTTAGTCTGTCATTTCTGGTTTTGTCATACCTGTAGAATGTATGTATTGTAAGAAAGCCGCGTAACTTGCTGGCTCTATATAACTAAAATATATAAATAATAATCAATGCTGGAAAAGCCTTGATCCCAAATTGGGATTCAAGCCACATCCTCTAAACAAAAGTTTTCCTCTTTTGTCAATTGAAATAGAAAAACCGCTATGTTCTTTAAATAATTTACATTTGTAGTGTGTGTTTATCAAAGTATTAACATTTCTGATCACAATTAACATTTCTGATTGCTCGTTCTTAAAATACACAATTTTAGATATACTCATCAAGAAATACTGCAACGCACCAGATCAGTAGTATTCAATATTCAATGTCTAGTCTTTATAAGCATACCTGGGATCTCCGGGTGAAGCGCGGCTTCTCCAGCTCTCTGGATCAGCACCCAAATGCTCTGCGTCGAGCGAGAGGGGTCTTGACACGCCCCACTCGCAGCCCATTTTTCCTTTAAATGGGGGTGTTTCCTATGATGTCAGAGGGAACACCCACTCACGTCAGAGGGAACGCCCACTCAGTCAGAGGGCGCGCCAAACCAACATCAGCGTGACCGCCCACCAATGTCAGTAGGTAATCCTTCAAGTGAAGAAGTTCCCAGGGATGTTTATTAGTCATTTCCTATTGTGAGCAAAGGTCTTATGCTAAATCTTTTCTGGCCAATATATCAAAAGCCGTTTCATTTATCATTATTTAGGTGGCACAGAACCTCACAGTTACCTTTGACACGTCGTATAATATAACACGTTCTGAGTAGGGTTTAGGCAGGAATAGCCATTTGCGAGACATTTTTGGCACCTGTACGGCGAATGTTCTCCTGTTTGGTCAATGTCTATTTGATATTAGCAGTAATGTATGTCGCATACAATCTCCACGGCTGTTGTGTTTTGTGTATTCATAACCCGAGGCACATTGTTACCGGGGTTGTTATCTTTGTAGAAAGCCGCTTTGGAAGGATCATGGCGAGCTCCACTGATCACAATGCATTTCTTCTCATAACACGCGATATTAAAAAATACCGGGAAATGACTGTATGAGCTCAGTCCACATCCCTGAATACAGGCACATAAAAGAGCGATTGTGGGTGTGCGTCGGTGTGCAATGATATGAAACGGGAACTGGACTTATAAAGGTAGCAGGAGCGTGAGGAATTTCTGAATAGGGTGATGTAAACACATAGGGGTATGGAAGAGATCGTCTGTGAAATGCGTTAACCATTTGAACACATTCTTAAATTATTTTTTTAACAATGTTGGGTCAAGGTTATATAGCAACAATAAAACGAGTGCAGCTAGAGAGATCTGGATGATTGAAGTATATTGCTGTATGAGGATATTTATCCAGAGACTGTGGATAAAGGGAATGCCTCGATCCCATGCACTAAATAAAAAAAAAGTGAAAAAGCCTTTTTTGGTTACTTTCTCCAGATCTGTAACATATAAATCTATTGGTTTTGCATGTGTATGCTTTATTGAAGTAAAAATATATGTGTAAAGATATAGATAATGATTCGCTATATGTGGCTTATTGTATACATTATTGTATGTATGCAGTATACTGAATATGTCATGAATTTAAGTCGTATTGATGTTGATATATTTTTTCATGTATTTAGGTTTATTCCTTATAGTAAATTTATGTAAATAAACACGTATTATTATTATTATTATTTATTGTTTTATATAGCGTCACCGTACTCCGCAGTGCTCCGCAGGGAATAGCAAGTAGTATATAACAGTTTGACTTACAGAAACAAGAGGGCCCTGCACAAACGAGCTTATAATCTAGAATATGCCAATATGGTATATTTAGCTATTGGATGGATATGACCTCGTATGATAGGAGGTGTATGATATTTCTAGGTTAAGTGCACATACCTCTGTGTTAAGGGGGGTAATATTGGTTATCTTTACTTGGCAGAGACGGGTTATCTGGGCAGTTCTGGGTTATCTGCGCTCGGCCCCATTTATTTAAGAGGTGGGCGGATGATTCAGGGCTTAGTATCAGTAATTAAGATGGCACGCAATGGAAAGCATTAAGTGCGGCACGGCTCGGAGACGGTATCCTATTGCATATTACAGGAGAAAGCATTTCACACATAGTCTGAGGGGCAGAGCAAATCCATCAGCTCAATAACAGGATATTCAACAATTTGACACCAAGTTTTTAATAGACCGAAGAAAACGGAGGGGACTGCTTTCATTTTACATCTGGCTTAAGTTAAAAGGAAACATTCTGGAGAGCTGTTAGTGACGTTACGGTTTATGGAAGGGGAATGCGGGAGAAGATGGCAAAAACCAAGGCCTTAACAAATTACTTACGTGTAAGATTACCATAGATGAAGGGTTTTTTACGTTTATCTTAACCCTTTCAGTACAAGCTGGCATGAAAATGCTTTGTGGGCAGGGCAGATGTGGAATGGGTGGAGCCTAAGGAGATATGTGGGTGTGGCAAGTAATGGATCGGGCATGGGTGAGAGTGGAGAGATCATAGAAGGCAATGGGGAGAGTCGCATTTAAGCCGCTTCTAAAGGGTTGAACGCATGTTTCTGTCTCATCATATCTTCGAATTGTGGCGCATGGTGAGTAAAGGGTTCTGTTTAGCGGCAGACACCGAGATAAGAGATTATAGGAATGACTGGGGTCTTTTACACAAAGTTCATATTTGCTGCTGACATGTAGTCTGTCTCTTCGCTGCTGAGAAGCACAAAACATTGAGTCATCCAAGTTTCTTTATGGTACTCGCGATGCGTGAAATGGCCATGTCTTTAACAAAAGACAGTGTGTGTGTGATATGGAGATGTAACAAGACGGATGACAGAAAGGACCACCAACTAAAATGTCAACACGCAGCGGCAAAGCGGAATATTTTACACATCATTCTTTATTGCTTTTAATGTAAAAAAATATATGTGTAAGAAAACCAATCAATATTAAAAAATACAAAGGTCAGAAATTGGATATCTAAGATAATGATTGTTGAAAGAAGAAGAATTAACAACACCTATGCATAATATTATTAGTATAGAGCCGCACTGGTAGGCCATTCAGACTTATTAAAGCAATAAAATGCTGCACACAGGTTTTCTGTATGAAATTTGATTGATGCCTCGAGATTCCTTCTGTAGAAGGGATTGTCATGGTCCATAAATATTGATTGAATTATATGGGAAACTTAGCATGTGCAGAAAATTTGATCTTAGATCAAAAATCAATTAAGAAGTCTAGAAGCTGCATGCCGTTATTAAACTTAGCGGCTCTTTACCGAATATAAAGCATTGCTTGGGCATGAAAAAACTACTTTTTATTGGATGTTAATCAACTTTGTACTGGCGCCAGACCATACAGGAATACGGTATTTTTAAAATGTAAATCTCAGATGTGTGTTCACTGTTACCTGCAAAGTCTGATACAGATAAAGTGCTACAATACAAGAAAATATAAACAATGTGTGTTGCCGTAAAAAAAATAAATTCCTATATATAAAATGAAATAATATACAAACAATCTGTAAAAAAAAGCACTATAGTATACTTCATATAAAAACATAAAATCCTATCATTTTAAAAAAGATGCCAATGGAGGAAAAGCAAAGATATCTCCAAATTCGAAGGAACAAAGTAAAATATATTCAATAACTACAACGTTTTACTTTGTTTTTGCTTTCTTCAGAATAAATATCCCAATTTATTTATTGATTTTTGTTTAATTTCTTTTATTCTGAATACTGTTCAAGTTATTGGATTTTATTAATTATTATCCTTCAGGTTACACGACTTTTCTTCTTTAACCCTGTATCTGATTTTTTTTACTTCTATGGGTGACTGTTTACAGGTTTAGGAAATAAATATTTTATTTTTTATTTAATTCCAACCAAGTGGGCTTGAACTGATGAAGGTTTTTATACCGTATCAGAAAAGCGAGTAAAAAAAATATACTTACAAAGAAATCAATCAACGATTAAGTATATAGATGCACCAGCGTTTGGGGTCAAGAGGAACACTGAATCACCTTTAACTCTACATCAAAGTGACCTACGGGAAGGGGAACGCATCAGATACTTAAACAATCTTCATCATTCTTCTTCATTCTGATTTTCTTCTGTTCTGTCCATGGTGTCACCTGCTGTTTGGGGAACATTTGCTCCACAGCCTTTGCATTCTAGTAACCTTCCTGTTATTCTGGCATCTGGAAAAGACTTTTAAAACTTGGTTCTTGGCTGTGGTATTCTGTTTACACACTCTTTTGGACTTTATTTAAATCCCATCTGGCACTGAAAATTGAATGCACATGCTGCAATCTTTTGGGATGTAAAATGCATTGTTACAGAGATCTAAGTATTCTAACTCGCCTCATCAACTCATCAGGCTTATTTCCACTTAGCATTTTAGCATGCCTTTACCTTATGCTTTAGTGCAAGACTAAGATGATGGTCAGTAATCAGTTGCCATTACTGTATATATACGAGTGAGTGTGTGGATATTGTGTATAATACATACATATATATATATATATATATATAATATATATATATATATATGTGACACGTTCTTTAGCTTACCCAGCTTTTGGTCTCCTTAGACTTATAAAAAAATGTACTGTGTACAAAATCATCTCAAGTCACTCATACTAAAAATTTGCCTCGTGTCCAGTGATGTTTTAATTTTCTAAACTGAAATGCATTAAATAAAATAGAGGCAGAATTGACTTATATGATTGAGGCCAGACAACCAGACAAATATTCACTGACATAGTACCCATGTGGGGCTGGCACTAGGGGCAGGGGGCACAATACCAAGTTAGGGTTTTGGGGCTAACACCTGCAACTTTTTCATGTATTTTGCTTGTAATTCCACATGTAGCCACCGGGGACCCTAGATGAACAGATTTATGCAGCATTTACATCCCTGCAGGATCCTTTCTATGATCATTGTATGGGTTTCCTTTGATATGCATTTCTGTAAATGTGTTGTGAACAGGACTGGAGTGGTTACTAGGCCACTTTGCTGGACATGTCCATTGGACCAAAATGAGCCAGCCGTTTTCTGGTACCTCCCGTTGCTTGCTTATGTTGATTTACTATAGGGCACCCAAGCACTGATACATACATTCCCTCCATTTATTTGAAACATTAAAAATGGGACGTGTTTAAATCTAAAATGTTTATTGGCATTTAAAAAATGTCTGCCCTACATGAACACAGAATCGCACAGTGCAGCTGAGTTTGGTAACGGTTTATTAATGTGCGGAATTATTCCATAACATTGTCCAAATCAGTCTCTACTGTGTAAAGCTCACGGGTCAACTTTACAGGAGTGATATACGACATCTCTAAACATACTGCGGGTTAGCAGAAGAAATTGCCATGGGATACATGCATTGGAGCACTGATTCATTGTAAAACATAATACAGCTCTTATGGTTGTTTCCGCTTTTCAGAACAGAATCCATTAGGACCTAGACAAAGCCCATCTGTGTTCCTGTCCCTACTGACCGTCAGTATACATACAAATATTGCAGCCAGAAGGCGTTTTATAAAAACAGCTTTTAAGATGGGTATTTGAAAAAGCATTTGTGTACTCATTATACAGTGCTATCCTTTGTCAAGAGGGAGCTCTTTAAGTAAAGCATTCAAGGTCTAATATAGCAGTAGCTCGTGGCCTACAGTAATCCACTTCCCTTTATGCACCTTGCTAGGGAACAGCTGTGTCCTGCACAAGGGAAAACATCCTTTGTTTACTGAGGGTTAGCAGAAGGAAATTGAGGTGTGCAATTCATTTATTTGTTTGTTGGATTATCAGTCCTGTTGTTTTATCGCTGGAGGACTGGCATCCCACAATAGAAATCATACTTCTATATATAATATATATGAATTCCCTTCTCACCCCTATGGGCGGTATGTGTCTTCCTCAACCTTGGGTCCTCTACTAGATGCCTGCGAGTTTGAGGGTTCTGCGCAGTATCTTACCTGTTCCTAGCACTGCACTCTTCCACTGGACAGAATGTTCTCTGGAATCTATTGGAGCCGCTCCCCTAGCTTAGGAGTCACAGACCACTTTGGCCTTCACTCTCCACATCTTTTCCAGTTCTTCATTCAGGCCCTGGTACTTCTCTAGCTTCTCATACTTCTTCCGGATGTTGCTGTCACTTGGCACCGCTACATCTCTCACCACCGCTGTCCTCTGGTCTTTGTCTGCCACCACAATGTCAGGTTGATTGACCAGTATCTGCTTGTCCATCTGGATCTGGCAGTCCCACGGGATTTTGCTGTTCTCCACAACCTTCTGTGGAATCTCCAATTTGGACTTTGTGCAGATGTTCCTGTACACACACGCACATATATATTTTCAGGTAGGATGGTAGATAAGTGTGACAAGCGGTGGAGGCCAATAAAGTGAGGTAATTTAAACTCAAAACAGGCATATGTCTATCATGAATCTAAGACAAGCCAAGGACTGATTAGGGTTTAAGTCTTTACATGAGGCAAAACAGGCAGACTAGATGGGCAGGATCTGCCATCAAATTCCATATCTCTCTCTGTATCTCTCTCCTCTCTCCATAAATATTGGGGAAGATGTTCTTGGATTTTTGTTTCATCTTAAAATATTTTTTATTTATTGTTCTCACGTTTATTTTAAACTTGTAACATGTATTTTGTCAATTTTTAGGAAGTATTTAGAATTTTAGTAAACTATATAAGCATAAACTAAAGATCTGAGAAATAAAGTGGATGAATGTATGTAGCACACACATTATCTTTCCACTGTGGATGTGTATTTAGGAAAACCAGATGAAGTACTGGTTCTAAGGATGCCATCTGTATTTTAGAATGAGCTTAAATAAAGGGAATGTTCCTTTGGTGTTAACCCCAAACCACACAATGGCCCAGGACTGTGTCAAATAGACTTATCTAGGCTGTTGCCTGCTCGCTTACTACCAAAGCATAATCCTGTAGCGTGTTATTAGGAAAGGCGGTAACAGCAGGTCTAGAATACTAGAAGCCGTTGCAAGAGGTTCTGAAATCAGTAAGTGGCAAAGAGGGGGGTTTAATCAGGAAACAATGGCTCGGAACAAAGGAATTGAGAACAAGAAGACGCTTTTCCACTCTTCCATGTATTAATTACATTACCTAACTTATTTCATTTTTTCGGTTTTCATTTAGGCAGCTGTGTTGGTTATAGAATGTAGAAATAATGTATGGATCTGTGATGATCCAGAAAAACATTCTGTTACATTGCATATTCTCGCACTAATCAATTCCTTACAATATTTTCATCATCTAACATAGAAATTGATGACATTCTGCCCATTTGCTTGTCAGTGCTAAAAAAAATAAATCATAAAATAGAAATATTACATTTACGCCTACATTTGTTTTATTGTAACGAGAGAAGAAAATCTGTGAATTACTTAAAACAAATAAAAATGGTATTGTTGAAAATGATTTCCAGTGGAGAACAGTTCATAACAGAAAGACTTTGTTGCTTTCTTAATTATCTGGAAAAAAAGGAACCTTGTTATGAATCAAAGTGCTGTGAGACTGACACAGATGACTAGCTACAGTCACAGAAACACTTGATCTACGGGACTCCTGGAAGATAATGTGCAGGTGCAACATCTTCACAAAAGGCAAAACAAAGCCAGGCGGGAGAGCACAGACTTGGATCCATTTTCACCAGCTCAACAGACCATGAACCTGAAGGAGACTGGTCTAAGCGATACCTCTGTCAAATAATAGCAGCAGATACAGGCTCAAAATGAATGATTTATTTCTGCTATTGACTAGCAGACCCCCGCAACCCTCTCATATTATTATTATTTCTGATGATAGAATTTTCTGATGATTTGGCAGATCTCTTTTAACTAACAGAGAGATTTTGGGATAGGTATAAAGATATCCTGAATGAAGACGAGACAAGGACGCAATAAGGTTGAAGTGGTTCTTATCTGCTGTCAAATTTCGTGTCTCTATATTATCTTTGTTACTCAACCAGCATTGCTGGAATATTTTGATATACATTCATGTATTTTTTAAATATATTTTTTAAAATGTAGATATTTTTACTTATTAATACTTTCATGAGTTATGAGATATACAGATTTCACTGCCTGAGCCTCTGGTAATGCATGGCTTAAGAAACCAATCCAAACCCAATTTATTTTATTCCGCAGTGTTTTATTCAGTATAAAGTGATCTCTACATTTGTGGAAACAAGATGTACGTTTGCCCTTTCGGAAATAATGTTATGTCTGGATATGGACTATAGTCCACAAATATAAGCAATTTGAGACAACAAATCTACTTCTTCCTTTTAATGCTTTCAAGAGTTTGGTGTGATTTTCTTGAACCGAGATAATAGATTTGCATCTAAAGCCAATAGATACAAATAAGTGTATTGTGGTGACTGATTGAGAAGCTTTCCTCCAGTAAACATACATGTATATATTCTAAATGGATTTCAGCCTGTGTGTCAGCTGGAGATGGAGCCATCATGGAGTGCGAGTCTCTAAGTATTACTAAAATCAACAACATAGGCTCAAGAAAATGAGATTTGTCCTGAAGTTTAATGGCAAATCCTTCAGCGATACTATTTTCCTTAATGTGTATCAGGGTGGGATAGTGTCTTTCTCGTAGAAAATGAACTTGGAATAGTATGTCAGAACTGATGCTTTCACCGCGCTCTACCAACTTGTGTAAAGTTTTAAGTATGTTTTGGTTGAATGGTGGATTACCCCTAGTTCTACCATTTTATGAATGAGTAGCCTAAGATGGGGGCCAGAAACAATAGAACCCTGTTTCGAATTCAGCTGTTGGGATGGGATCAGTCAATGTTCAATTAAAATGGGGCATTCCTAATGTCCATGTGTGATTAGTGCCGACATCTGCACTTACATAAACCTTTCCACGATGCACATGTGCTTATGTAATGCATCATATTTATTGCCAAATAAAGTCCTACTCTTCATTAAAGTTTGTGGGAAAGCAAATAATACCCTGTGGGTTATTAATCATCTTCCGGATAATGTTTGGAGGATTTTGCTCTGCTCCCCGATTTGGGTCAAACGTCAAATTTTAGACAAAGGGACATTATGTTGTCATAAATATAATGATTCGTTACCTGGTATCACATTGTCATGCCTGCATCTCTAAATAAAAAGCCACGAACTGTAATTACCAAGTCTTTTATATTTCCGTTGTAATTTTCAGCTGTTGTGCATACAGGTTCCAACAGATGGACTTTTGGAGGCCAGTGATTGACAAGGTGCTAACACCAGGTCCGAAGCGATGTCCTTATAAATTGCTGTAACCCTGTCAGCGACAACTGTGGTTTTGAGCCTCCTGCTTCTATATCGTAGAGTTTGGCTTCCCATTCTTCAACATCAGAGAGGAAAGAGGGATTTGGGTCCGAAAGAGGGACTGTCCCTTCAAAAAAGAGAGACTTTTTTACTGGCCATAGGAGACACCTTTAAAGAGCATTTCAAACCCGTGGTGTAAACATCTGCCTAAATTAACCCCTTGTTACGGTGTTATAGGGTTAGTCCGAAGGATCTATTCAGTGAATAGAAGCCATGTCACGGTTCCCTTTAACTTACATCCAGGTGCAGATTATCTTTCTTGTTCACTCAACTCACCAGGAGAAGCACAGCCATGGAAGCCTATTGTCCCCTATCTTTTGTTTCCTACTTCTGATATATGTGGTCTAATTAACCCTTCCTGCACTTACATTCCAGAGTCAGGAACTTTACATTCCTTAGCATGACCCCCACTTGTGTTATTATTCTCTTGGATTATCGACGAAATTATGAAACCTCGGAGAGATTTTAACAGTAAATTCTGATGTTAGTGAGACCTACAAAAGTTTACTGTGGCTCAAGTGTTAAGCTCTCAACCAATTTAATACTGACAAATCTATAGCAAAGTCATTGTGTCATTGTGTCTTTATGCTGCCATGTCACAGTAGGATAGATAAACCTATAACAGGCACAGAATTATTAGGATTTAATTTTATGGTTCATGGCCTGTCATAATTGAACATATTAATTATTCCAGCGCAGGAGAGCGTTTATTGCTTACAGTATGTAGAAAAAATAAAGAAAAACTATAATATAGAGAAGACTGTTAATATTTGGCTACACCTAGGTATAAAGAAAATAATACTTCATTTTTGGCTGAGATTCATCCATAGCTATTGTGGTCTAGCTCCTCACCCACAAATGACTGACTATGCTTCTATCACTAAGCTCCATAACTTCCTCCAAGGGTGGAGAAGACCTCTGGAAATCAGCATTGGCAAGTCCCCAGATATGAGTGTTACAACTAAATAAATTACTGCCTATAAACCCTAAAATATGCAGGTACATTTGTAGACCCAAATTAGCCTGTGAAGACCTACCTGGTATTGAGATAGTAAATGTAAATAGTAAATGTAAATGTAAAAAAGTAAAAAGTGCAGTACACCCCAACATAAAAGTAAATCTGTTACCCCAAAGTAGGGGTAGATGTAAATTGTTCCCTTTTCTCTGGTATAGTGTGGTATCTGGTATAGTGTGGTCTCTGGTATAGGGTGGTCTCTGGTATAGGGTGGTATCTGGTATAG